>OMKL01017024.1:6419-20405 GCA_900302295.1 Parasudis fraserbrunneri
CCCCCCAGTGCTGAGTACTTCAGTGGAACAGAAGACATGCAGAAATGTGTAGCATGAACAAATATTGCAGGTGTCAATCCCCAATTTAATTGAAATTAATTAATTATATAGCCATTTTAAGACAAAATTAATTGGAAGCCTGCAAATTAAGTGCCTGAAATTAAAAACACTATCAAACCATTCACAGTTAATATAGAATTTATGGCTGTGGCTTATTTGCGCTCCGTGAAATTGCATTTGCTTCCTGATGTCTACCACTATCATTCTTCTAATTGGTAATCATGGTTATATAACACACAGCACATTAGATGCTAGATTCTTTCCTTTGTATCTTGCATGACTCTAGGATACTCCATGTGAAATATAACTTAACCGTTTCAGGAGTACAATCTCTAATGTGAGAGAATCCTGAGAATGTAAATGCTCCACCTAAAAAATAAAGGTGATTCATTCTGCCCATAATACTATCTTTATCTCACTATCTTTAACAAATCAAAGTAATTTGGTTTGAGAGTTACTGGGTTAAAGAGTTATGGGATAAAAAATTACATTTGAAAAACTGAACAGCAACGTTATGTAATATAGTCATTGCAACATAAATAATAAAATCTTGACTGTAGGCTCCTGCACACATGAAGTTTCTTAATAAATTAATAAACAGTTGCATAGTATTGTCCTACAGGAGAAAATATTCAAAGTGAAGACTATAGAAAAGAGGACTCCCGCTTTTCTCGCTTGTAATCACTTTATTTAACAATGTTTCTGTCCTTAGACCTTCATGAGTTAAAACATATAATAAAATCATTAGCTCAACGACTATGGGTTAAAAGTTCAGATTGCGGCATCAGAAAACCTCCTTGATGGATTATGTTGATCTTGAAGAGGCTTATTCACAGCAGTGAAATCTTAATAACCACCAAGTACTGGTAATCCCCTTCACAGTATGAGGTGCAGGGTGGAGACTTCAAAACTGGGGCCATCCCAACTCTGCACCTCCTCATGCCAAAATAGGAGAAGCCAAAACAACACGAGTCCAACTGGGCCACACCAGGGCAGGAGGATCCTATGCTGCATACCAACAGAGAAGGAAGCAGCAGAGAAAACATTCAGAGACATTCAGAGACCCTTTCAGTGAATAGAGGGGAAGAACAGCAGAAGAACACAGTCGGAAACTATTCAAGTTTCTTTCCTACACCCCTACTGGACCTATCCGAGAGTATAAGAAGTAACAGATTTATGGCGAACAAACTACCAAAAGTTCCAACCAGCCAAGAGAAGAGGAGGTTCATCCTACAATAGGTACTGCTTGGTGGAACCAATAGAGGTTTATCTCTACAGAACTGCTGAGAGGTTAAAAACGTAGCTCTGAAAGTTAATCAGAACGTTTTAAGTTTCAGAACGTCTTGGCGACAACAAACCCAATTCGGAGGAACCATATATCGCTCAATCAACCTGCAAATGAAAGGGGACAAGAGAGGAAAACTGGAGTTTACCCAACATCTCAGCCCGCCGACACAGAGGAGAGAGAGGAACTGACCCACAAGAAATGCCATTGTACAGTGTTTACGTGTAGACACCAGACAGTGTTTGTTCCAGCCCACAACCAGAGGAGAGGGCTCAAAAACACCCCGGCTCAGCCATGCTGCCAGAGTGAGAATAGAGAGCATTGTGCCTAACTGGGAGTTCTGGGGGTACAGCAGAGCGTAAGATTGCAACCTCACTTGGCAGCCAGAGTGGTTGGCACCGAGGGCACTGCTGGGATCCACCAGACGGAGAGAGGGAGAACTGGGAGGGCTGGAGGGAAATCAGACAGTGTGGACTGAGAGTATTAAGAGAGAGAGAGAGAGAGAGACTAATGTAGAAGTAGGCAGACAGACACAAATGATGTGTGTCAGTGAGCTAGTGGAGTGAGACAGTTGGGAGACTCTCTAGTCGTCCAGTCTACACTGGTGGGTAGGCTTAATAGTAAGTTCAACTGGCAGATGTTGGCCCAGAAGGTGGCTAACAGGATGAGACTATAGGCCACCACGTGGCCCCGGCAGGGATTACGAGCAGCCAGAAGAAGGTAAACAGATTAAACTGAAAACGGAACCAGCTTTTTTTAACCTCGTCACTGTTGTAACACTGACAGTGTCGAGGGAGCATCTCGTATCTAAACTTCCACCCGCCTCACCTGCACCTCTCCTGCTCTGCCTCACCTCCCCTTGTTGATCCACCCATAACAGCCATCACTGCTGTCTACAGGGGGATCAAATATCGTCCAGGAGCTAACGCAATCTGCTGCTGAAGGAGTGAGCTGTCGCACAGAGAGGAGTGGATTTAACTCCCTCCTTTGGCTCTGTGACAGTAAGCTGGACACAGTCATTACTGACAAGGAGACCTTTCCACACTTCTCGCTAATGGACTCGCGATAAAAAAAGATTCTGGATTTTATTGTTGTTGTTTTTTGTTTGTTTTTTACATGCTCTATACAAATGAAAACTTTGGACTGGAGAACCACATAAACTAGTCCATCATGCTATTGAGATCGGGACTATTCTTCACTTTGTTTCTGTTTACGCTCCACGCCAGTCAAATCAAAGGTAAGCTCTCGTACACCTGAAAGGGTTAATGCAATGTTTACAGTGTTTTCCATGTGTCATTTCCAGCCATGCGCTTAGTAGTTAGCCTATCAATCAAGAGAATTCAAACACCATGGTGCATGACAAGGGCTTTAAAGAGGTGGTGATCCATTTGACCTAAGCATACATTCAAGGACAACAGGATTTGCTGTGCAGTTGCAGGAGCTTTTTCTCCGCGCTTGCAAATGCTTGCTCATCTTACCTGTTGAATCTGGATCCTTGCTTTCTACTGCACAACAACGTCTGCAGAGGTTAACAAGCACTCTTAAGGGTATGAGTGTTCCCACTGAATTAAGTGTACAATGTAATGTCACACAACTAAAGTGCACTGAGATGGATAACATAAAAGACCACAACGGAGGACAACATTTGCATCAACAGTAACCGTGCTGTCCTGCGTGGGATGTGTCCTGACTGAGTTCATTACCCTGAAGCAAACAAAAGCCATTCTGTTCCCTGTGTTCCAGGACGCTAATCTTTTCTGGCTTGTAACTCTGCTGTGAGGCCCGCACTGTTGTGCTCGGCATTAAAGCCCGTTCCAACAATCCTTCCCTTTCCTCAAACTCTCATGGCCGTACATGTGCAGGCCTGGCCTCAGGCTTCACGACTCCCAGCGCCCTGTCACATTTTGTCACGGCCATTGATCAAAACACTTCTTTTTTTTATGGCCATTGATCAAAACACATTTTGTCACATCCGTTGATCAAAACATAAACTTGGTACTTACCATACTGTGACTTTTAAATTCATGTATAGTATGCCAGAGTTCAGGCTTGGGAATAGTAGGTCAAGTGGGACATTAATTGGTGTGACCTTAGAGTCACTAAAAAGGGAGGGAAATCGACCATGCACAGCGGCATGAAACAATGTCTATCATGGATCCCCAGTCAATGCCCCAAACATTCTTTGCACATGAATCTCTTGATGTTGAGCCAAATCGGTCAGGGGTGAAAGCAACATTAATTCTTGTAATGGTTATTACTTACACAATAATTAACCCCCCCTCATTTTGGTGCTGGAACTCATTTCTATCAAATTGTCACTAGATTGCCTTTCTTTTCTTTCTTATTTTAATTTTTTCGAACAGCTATGCACTTCAATTTTAAGGGAATCATATACATATCGGTATATGTAAATTCATCCAGAATGATATCCACACATTCACAAGGGCAACATGCTCTACTCTGACACTAACAAATCTCATGGATACTATTTCATGACCTGTTTGTGATCCAGTTCTGGCCATGGAAGTCACAAAATTCACCTTGCTGATTTGTCCACATCCCTTTGGTACAATTTTGTCATATCTGTCTAGTACAGCGTCAACTTCTTCATACCAAGTTAGCCCCTTGTCTTGTGTGTTAATCTCTCCATCAGTTCCCTCTTGCCTGGCCATGGACTCCATCCATGGCCCTTGCTGATATCAAAGTAACAGTGATTGTATCAGTTACACTCATTTATCATTATTACCTTTTTTGCCCCCTTCCCCTCTAATTCCTCTTTGCCTCTTAATCCAGACGAGGTACAATGTGGTCAAATAAAGTCACCAAGAAGTCTGCATTTTGAGGCCCAGAAATCCTGGCTTATTGTCTTAAGAGGGCCTTTGACGCTTGCCACCTGGCTTCACAATGAATGGCTTTTATACATGTGGTGGCTTTTATAAATGGGGTGACTGCACTGGACCTAATTGACTTGCGTAATACCATGGCACTGCCTTACTGTAATGCCTCAGAGTGTATCCTGACACCAGTATAACTGGCCTTGTTTTCCTTCTGGAGGAGATCAGAAAACTGAGGCACAGTGCAGTATTTCAAATCCAGTGATACAGTAAATTGAAATATACAGAGGCATGCCCATTGATACCCTACAGCCACTCCTTTCTGAGTAACCAATAGCCAAGATTCAGATGACAATTTAAAAAAAGATTTTTTTTAATATAGATATATTTTCCATTATTATCATATTCGTTCAACCAGGCCACTGGTTTTTGTAAATGTATTGACCAATAGCTCAGCATAGGCCTACAGTACAATGCTACAACTATTATTCAACAAACTTTATACCACAACTACAAAATCCTTCCTTATGGAGACACAAAGTCACTTGTATAGAGGCTCCGCTCTGATTTGTGTCCCCAAAATAGAGTCAAAGTGTCCTTTCATGCAGAAGATAAATCTTCTCATTGCCAATCTGAGTGCTATTTATAAGCAGTTCCAGTACAAGGCCAATAGACCACTTCTGGACACTAGTAGGGAACGGCCTTGACTGATTTAGTCTTTGGAAATTCAAAGTCTCTGGTGTGAGATTAGGGTTAGCACTTTAATTCATTATGCACAAAGACAAAAGGATGTTATCAAAAATTGCAGGTTACTTTACAGACGCCCCCCCTCCTCATGCTGTAGTCAAATAGTTCTTAGACCTGAGGATACACTATAGCTTAAGTTAAATTCAAATCTTTGGTAATTGCCATACAAACTTCGTAAACATTTAACCACCACCAATGCTAAGTTAATGAGAATCCTACTATGCCTACCATGTTTCAAAATTCATGTCCGAGTCATTTTAAAGGCATTCCACACAAATTCCCACACTTATTTATTATTATCACAAGAGCCAACTGCATCAAGTTCACATATCAGTAGCATATGAGCCAGGGCTTTTTTGATAATATAATGTATTTTCACTACATTGTGCTGTATAAAGTAATACTACACCACATGATTAGACTACATTTAAGCTGGAATAAGTGATCAGAAGTGACAAATAACTTATCTGCTTGCTCTTGCAGATCTTCATGACCAAGGTTTTTCTGGACTCAGAGATGTTAAATACAGACATTTCCTGGAAAGCTCCAGACCCATCAAACACACCACAAATATCAAACCGACGCAGGACGGCCATCGGACGAGGAGGTCGGCAGTCTTAACTACAGGGGTGAAAGTCTGTCCCCAAGAGACAATGAAAGCGGTCATCACCAGCCATCGAGCCTATTACAAACTGAGAGGTAAGCTGAAGCTCATTGCCATAGAACCACTGTTCTAAATTCTATCTTAGAATTCTACCACTAGTAGCCATTGTGACATCATCATTAGAATGTTAAGCGCTGTGATCGCACATCTGAAAGGGTTAGCTAAGTCATCTTTTAATTATAGTGCACTAAAGCAACAAAGTGCTTCACAAACTCTGAGATGAATATATAAATTGAGAGAAAAACAAAGACAAATTGAAAAGTACACACTTCACAAAACAGAATAGCCTGTAACAGGTTAAGAAAACACCTGAGTACCAGCAAGTTTTTAGGAGCTTCGTAAAATCAGTGATTAAATTGGCTGATCTGATACTTGGTTTCCAGGATCTAGGGGCAGCAACTGCAAAAGCACAGTCACCTTTTGATTTGAGCTTCGACCCAGGAACTGCCAAGAGGCCCTGGTCAGAGACCTTGTAGGACTATACGGACAAAGCAGCTCAGTGATATAAAGTGTATTAGGGGAAATGTAGTAATTATTTTTCTGTGTTGATGTATTAATCACACACAGTTGAAAAAAAGGTTATGTTTTATGGTTTATAAAGGTTTAGGTGACTAAAATTCACTTAGACTAAAGCAGCTTGCCCCAAATTTTCACCTGATGTGACCGAGAAAATGCACAAAATGCATAGAATGGAACATCCATGGTCAGACATTGATGTGAGCTCGTCAAGTCCTAACCATATTCACAATCATGTTGGGACACCATGACAGACAACAGCGCATAAGCTTTTCCTAAAACACTGGCTCAGTATCCAGAGAGGGCAAAGACACTGATCAAACAAACAAAGAGATCTATCTCTGCAGCTAACAGCTAACTAGCAGTTCAATAAATAATTGTTGGCTTTGATGTTTTCATGGTTCAGACTTTACAAAGAGGAATTAAACTTGAAAAGACTACAAACGATGCTCTCAACCACTCATAAATGTATAGGTTTCCAAATATGATGCATATTAATATTGTGTATTAATGCAGATTACATTTAGTCATTATTCACAAACTGATTATAGTTGAGGCACAAAGTGACATTGAAATAATGGTATTTGGACAAAGGTGGCACTTCTACTGTCAACTTTACTGTTTTGAAACAGATTTTAGTGTTAGCATTTGAATTCTGCACTTTTAGAGCACTATTCCTTTTGTGAAGACAGAGTTTAATAATGCTACTACAGGTGTAGTAGGTCAACAAATTGCTGTGAAACAGCTTCGGTGGAATTGGGTTTTAAGGCGCTGTAAAACGAGGCCAATGGATACAGTGCATTGGAAGTAATCACATCACTGTTAAAATGAGACTGTACGAGAATGAATATCCCGCAGGCAGTTACATATTAGACAATTCTGTGAAGCTTGTTCCCCACAGAGGCAAATACAAATATAAAATATGGCCTCAGGGGATCTCCATGCGTGTGATTTAATCATGACAAATGCCATGGACATGCAATGAGTTTCAAGTATCCACTTTGACATTTACTGAATCAGATTGCACACGAATCATTACTATCCCTTTTTGCTGTCCTTTTTGATATGTTAAAGCTACTATGTGAGCTTAAGAAACTCTACACATCTGTAAGATGTTACACATTGTGTTGTAATGTGGTGTTTATTACATTAAGACATATTAGACACACAAGTTCCCCTTTAGTTCTGCTAAGGAAAAGTATTCTATAAGTAACGCTGCTAGCATGTATCTTTTACAACGCACAATATCCAGGGACTGTACGGTATAATGCAGCACGTCAGGCTGGCCGACTAAGCCTAATAAGCCTACATGTCTTTTTGAGACTGATCATTTAATTTCTGCTAATGATTTCTGATACAATGTGCACAATGTCTACCAGTTTTTATGTAATAAATAGTTTTGTAATATTTTCCGGGAGAAGCCATAGAGAAATGTATGCTTTATGTGGACAATAAAGTTACATGTAGCCTTCTCCACTGTGTCTGTTCAGTTTGTCAGGAGGCGATCTGGGAGGCGTTCCGCATATTCCTGGACAGGGTTCCAAACGCAGAGGAGTACAGGGCCTGGGTCTACACCTGCCAAAACGAAAACCTCTGTATGGACGACCTGGCTCGCAACTTCAGTAGCAGTCAGGAGCACCTGGAAATGGTGGCCAGAGTGAGTACTGTATCAACACAATCACAAGGCTCTCTCTGACAGGTCCATCACACTTTACACTATGCCATCTTCATATAGAATGTATGCGATTTGTTCCATTTGCTCCTTTTTGTGTGGAAAAGTATATTGATTTTATGTATGTGCTGCGAGACAGATGGCCTCTTTGAGGACATTGGAGATTCCCAAGTCCAAGTCTAACACATTGGAGCTGTATTCACAGAGCACCCGTGGTTACTTATTATGGTAAATTAATCATCAAAGTACAGAACTGGGCACCAGTAGTGGCAACAAGCTGAGATGTTTCACACACGCTCTCGGCCGGGGGTCGAGAACCTTTTCACATTCAAGAGACATTCCTTTCCTTTTTAACAAATAAAAATTTTGAAATAGCCACAGCAAGTTTACACTTTCAATGTATAACACTGAATGCATGTTTATGTATTAACTACTGTACTGAAAGACAACCTGGAAATAGAAGTTACACTACAATACCATCCATTTATTGTCCTGCAGGAACTCCGTTTGCAAGGCCACCACACAGCAAAATAATAGTGCAATCATAGACAACAGTAGGCAACATATTTTTAAAAGGTTAATATTATTAATATTATGGCCATTATACATTCATAAGGAATAGCTGTAATATGGAATTTGACAATGTTTTTTTCCCTACGTCTATTTTTCTTTTCTTTTTTTTCACGTGAACTGTTGATAGTTGGTGATACAAATAACATCTGGGAAAGAACCATAAATGGCTCCTGAGCCATAGGTTCCATACCCCTGCTCCAGGGGAATATGCACAGTATGATCAATGCTGTACAAAAGTTCCAGAAGTTTTCTCTAGATATGTGGCTGGGACCTAATTGGCATTTTATTTCTTCACCTCTAGAGAGTCGCTGAGTTGGGCGAAAGAGAAGGGTAGGTACAAACTAAACAATTTTTGCAAATATAATTGTCATTTATAGCTTCAAGGTATAATTGAATATCCATGATCTAGCCAATGCTGCTCTCCTTGTTTTGTTGAGACTGCAAAGTGGTAAAATAGTTGTGAGCAGTGGTAGTAAAAGGGGCATTAACAGCTGTTCTTACAGCCAGAACAGCTGTTAATGCCCCTTTTAAAAGTATTGTGAAAAGCTTTTAACACTTCTAGCTCATTTAGAGTCCTCATGAAGCCAGAACACTTGTATCCTTATCCATGCAGAAAGTTTGTGAGTGCGGGACAGTCCCATCTGGACGGGACCATCTGGGAAGTCGTCCTTTGAAACTGTTTGTAACTTTCATAACCACGCCCATAGCTGCCAGTAGTTCCTCTAAGGACTCTTGATTGGTCCAAACCATTGTGGTTCGGGCACGAGCGCATAACTTGAAGCCGGACAAGATGGATTCTCTCGTGATCTTATGATCTTGCAAAGCCAGCTGCCATGCAAGGTTAAGTTGTACAGGCAGCAGGACTGCACTGGACTTAATTGAGCTTGTTTCCATAGAAGGCTAACGCCGGGTCTTTTCTTTCAGTTTGACATAATTACAATGGTATTGTAGGGTCCTGCTTATTAAGCTATAAACAGAATTAATTTTTTCCATTATTTGTGGGTGTCTCCTATTCCATAACCCTCCCCTCCCCACCCATCCAAGGGTTACCTACATACAACATGTTTGTGAGTATTACAAACAAATAGACAGACAGATAAACATGATAGTTCTAAGTTACAAACATGCATGTCCTTTCATTTCCAGAAGTGAAGTTGTAACAGCTGAACCAGGGCTGGACTGTAAGTTGTCTTCTCACATCAACACTGGTCAATGAAATGGATTGCATGAAATGCATAATATAAGTTGATCATATTAACCAATGCCTAGTTGTTTCCTCGCAGGCTCTTGGACCCCTTCACTTATTCTGCTTCCAACTGAAGAAGGGGAGGTAGGTTGGCGTTTGGACATTAATTATTCTCAGAGTAGTTTCTTGGTCCAGAGTTATATTATGTCACATGTGGAAGTCAGGTTTCTCACCTCACCTAAAAGTCAAGAGTCAAAACCTCAGATATCATTGTTACTGCATTTTGCTGTTTGTTTCCCAGATGACAGAGGATTCAAATGACGTACCACAGGAATATGAGGAGCACATAGTTGAGTTCAGCATCACCATAGTGGACCCTGGGTACAGCGACTTACTCAGCGACCCTGAGGCTCCGCAGTACCGTGACATCACAGAAGACCTCAAACAGAAGGTAAGAGGAAGGAATGTAGCTGAGTAACTCTGCCTGAAGCCTAGTAAGCCTAATATCTCCCCTGGCCAGAGGAGGTTCCCCGTTGGCTAACCAGTTTAAAGTGTCAACCCAACTACTCACTTTTTTTCTACTGACATTACATAATTAATGCAGGATGATTTAACATTGCACATTCATTTAACTACTAAGTTGCACTAGGGTGCAACAACCCTATTGTCAAGCCTGGAAGAGTATGATCTAACCATCTAGATCAGTGGTTCCCAACCTTTTTGGTGTGAAGGACCCCCAAATTGATACACATCAGGCCGTGGACCCTCATCTCATAAGATGTTGTGTCAGGGACCCCCATTTGAGAAGATTGAATTATTCCATAACTGTCTATACGGTAGGTGGGAAGATAGCGGTGAAGACAGTGGAACCTATGAACAGAATAATCATTCTTATTCTCTCATTGGACCAACTTCTAGTCAATGAAATAATAGTGAAATGAAAACATTCCCCATCTGGGGCCCCCGTGGAACCCCCTAAAGGACCCCGTGGAACCCCCTCAAGGACCCTGTAGAACCCCCTCAAGGACCCCGTAGAACCCCCTCAAGGACCCCGTGGAACCCCCTCAAGGACCCCGTGGAACCCCCTCAAGGACCCCGTGGAACCCCCTCAAGGACCCCGTGGAACCCCCTCAAGGACCCCCTGGGGGTCCCCGGACCCCACATTGGGAACCACTGATCTAGATTATCTTCTCTGAGTAACAAGGCATTGACTTAAAGTCTGACTTCAACTCTTAAGAACTACTTATTGTATAATGTTGTGTACCATAAGTATACTGTGATATGTTCACATGAAAGCGCTGACTGTAAGCTTAAGAATGGCAAAGTGTATGCCATTGTGAGGAAGCAAAAATACCACACATCACTAACTCTAAATACCTCGTTTCATACTATGATCACACAAGGAGAAATACGAGCAGTGTACTGTATTGTGCTAATCCGTTACATTCTAAAAATTGTGTTTGACAGTCGCCTTTTGCTGCTCTTTGCATTGCTAACATCTCAAATAAGCTTGAGTGTGAAAGGAGTTTAAGACAAGGCGTCAACAAAGGGTAAATCTAAGAGCATACATACTAGGGGACATGAAAATCTTGATTCTTTGATTTATAAAACAATTCACAGAGAAAATGTGTACTTGCCAGATAAAGACAAAAATAAAACAAGAGTGCAACACATGTAAATCATTGCCATCGTACTTGTCCTGTGTTGACCATTCGTAGTTTGGTCCTTTTAAATCTGTTTTGCAATGTTTTGCTGATTACAGTGGTAGAGCAAGTGTGCAGAGGAAATGTTGATCTGTGCGTAGGCTATTACAACTATTTATTTCTTACATTTGTCTCATTCATTCTCCAGATGGTTCATGTTTTTGAAAAGATTCCAGGATTCAAAGAAGTTCGTGTTCTGGGATTTCGGTGAGTTTCTGAAGTTGAAATAAAAAATAATTGGCGCAATAAACTAAAAACAACTGATACTACTGACATGAGACAGTTGCTACTTTTCACCTTTATATGATATGTTGTGTTTGTCACATCAAAAAGAAACAGGAAAGAAACAGCCCCAAAAGCATGTTTCCCTTTGACACACACCCATCTCCATGGGAACCCATGCATCATGACCTTTGTTGATGTGACGTCTTGTTTCAATCAGCTCAGAGGATGTGTCTATACGTTACGCTGTGGTCTTTAACGGAGGCACTGAGCTTGGCGAGGAGCATGAGGGTACTCTTGAAACGGGCATGGAGTCAGACGGAGATGCTAATGCACCTAAACTGAAGCGCCTCGTTGCCAAGGCCTTAAGTCTGGAGACGTCACTGCCGGTGGACATACAAACCCTCAGCTTTGAGAGTGGTAAACACAAATAATTGAGTAGGACAGAATTAGAATAGAATTTTAAAGCCTCTCCAAATGAAAAGCCGATAATACTTTGTGCAAAACCAATCAAAGTTTGTAAAAAGTTTCAATATTATCAAAGTTTTAATATTAGCCTCGTGTAAATCACTACCTTTTCAGTGACGACGATCTCTTCCGTTGCGGAGTTGGGCCTGACTCCTTCAGAAGCGTCGGTGGAGGATGTTGTTCTCAACCAAGGATTCCTTCCCATTGATGAGGCCATTGACAACTCCTTGGAGGCTTTTACTATCAAACCACTCACACAAACCATTGTGCCTTTCATCTTTGACATCTTCCCGGAGAGCACCACTTACTCACACGAGGGAGCCGTTGAGGAGCCCCCAATGGCAGCAGTGGAGGTGGCAGAGATCACTATGGAGGAGGCCATTGACTTTATACCGCCGGTAAATGTTATGGAGCAGCCACCCACTGAGGAGACAGACCCAGAACTGGAAGAGTTTCCACCAATAGAATCTGAGGAGGGAGATAAAGCGGAACCTAAAGAAGAGGCAATTGAAGGTAAGGGTCCTAAGACATGCTTTATAGATCTGTTGCTAGGAAGTGACAAAACATATGTTTGTCATTTGCATTCACTGACAAATTGATGTGGTTTCATCGGCAGATTTCGTCTTCATCATGAGATACATTATTATTTCTAGGGAAATGTTCTGTGCAACTATTGTTATTTTCATTCTACATTCAGCTAATTTCAGCAAGAAACAACATTTTCCACGCCTCAAAGAGAATGAGCTTTCCATGACTTCACTAACTTTTCTTCTTGCAGTATCTGACAATTGAAAAACTAATATCTCTATCTTTGCTAAAGCTACAGATCATGAGTTCATGCAGTTTCTTTGTTGCATTTTTAGTCATCAGTATATAAACATTCTCTCTGTAGATGGTAGTTTTTGAGGTTTTATTTATTTAAGAGGTAGTATTGACTCTATGACATTGCTATATAAACGTAGTTTTTTCATTCTTCTCTCTGCGTTTCTATTGCAAATTGCCTTGTTTTCTGATATGTGTTCCTTTACAAAAACCCACAGCTGCTGAGGTGGTTATCAAGGAACTTGCAGAAGTGCAACAGGATGGGGAAAGTCCACCAATAGTTCCAGAGACCATTGATGGAGATACAAAAGCAGAGGTCCCTGTCTTCATACCTACATTTGGTGAGGACGCTGTAGTGGCTCCTGTACCACCAGCGCCTACAGAGAGCGGCGAGGCCCCCAAGGGAGGAGATGAGCCGGCGCGCAGTGGAGTGACACAAGCCTCCGACATTCACAAGGGAGCCGAGCAAGCCGAGAGTGGGACAGAGGCGGAAGTGACAGAACCTCTGGAAGAAGACAGTGGTAGTGGATTCCCCGCGGAGTCAGACGAACGGCCGTACGAGTCAACGGCAGCCCCGATCCTGAGTCAAATGATCACCCCTTCGATGATGGCACTTGAAAAGTCCAATGAGTTAGTGGTGTTCTTTAGTTTGAGGGTCACTAACATGATGTTTTCTGATGACCTGTTCAACAAGAGCTCCCCTGAGTACAAATCATTGGAGAGCACCTTTCTTGAGCTGGTAGGTAAACAAGTTTTTGTGCTCGATATCATGCTTTTGCATGCCTTATTCTCCTACTTGTTTTTGTAGCCCTAGCCTCATGTCTTGATGCATCTGATAAGCTATATTTGGTGCAATATGTAATGTTTGACTTCTGTTTTAAGTGACACATTAGTTATACTGTAGCAAAAAGACGCTGTATGTCCAAATGTAGGCCTACTGCTGCCACTAAATCTGAATCTTTCTTTTTACAAAACTGAGGATGTATGATATTATAAGCCTTATCCTCACAACTGCCACTCTTCCTTTATGCAAATGTATAATAATGGCCCATAAATGTTAATTATAAGAAATGTATGTTGTTTCCTCAAATTAGAATATTTTACCTCCAAAAAGCATGTTATGGCATAATCCGGTAGCCATATTCACGATTATGTCTACAGTAGACAAACACTTTCATTCAAATGATATGTTGTTTGCAATAGCAAAAAAAAAAAAAAAAAAAAAAAAAAAAAG
>OMKL01017055.1:6622-16625 GCA_900302295.1 Parasudis fraserbrunneri
ACACCCACACACACACACACACACACTGTTTCACACACACACACACACACACACTCTCTTTCACACACACAGACACACACACTCATTCACACACACACACACACACACACACACACACAAAATGACAAAACCATTCATATTTTTCCACATGTAACCAATTATAGCAGAATGGCAACTCTTTATTAACTCTAAATAGGGATATAGCCTAACAGTTTATACAGCCCTCTGCTTCCTGTCTGTGCTGTGTAATTGAACATTGTTGATCTACGTCAGGGCTGAACAATTAATCTCAATTTCTTATCAAAATCGCAATATGGCGAGGGCAATATCCAAACTGCAGGAGGCACAATATTTGTTCAAGGCGAAATGTCAAAATACCATTTTAAAGTAAGTATTGTGGTGCTGCAGAGGTGTCCCAGCCTACAAATCATATTCTACAGACTTAAGAAAAATTTTTTGTTTGGCACTGCAGATCCCTGCAAAAATCACAACATGATAATTTAAATATATATATTTTTTCTTTTATAAAATTACAATAATTACATAAAATTATAATTTTCTCTAATATTGTGAATCACGTCACAATTGCAATATCAGTCAAAATAATCGCAATAGAGGCCTTGCATGGAATGTTCATGTATTTATCTTTCTTCCAACATGGCTACCTGTAACCATTGGTAACCACTTTCGAAAGCAAATGCCTAATTTCTGTGCAGTGATAGAGTAGGTAAAACATTGGAAAAGTGTGCTATTACTGCTCCACTGTGACTTGTTTACAAGGTCCAGTAATAAAACTTAATTTATTAAATTTTTGTTAATATATTTTTCATATATCAACACATAGCACCCATTGTTTTGCACATGGCAATCGTCATTTCTTCCAACATGGAGGACACATGGGCACTTTTTTCAACTCATTTAGTGAGAAATTTGACTAAACCATTACTTTTTATCATTGATTTGGACCACAAAATTGTGTATCACGAATAACCATATAAAAATAAATCCCACGATACAATAAAACAGACAATAAACAATAAATATTGGTGTAACACTCACACCTGGAGCTACCCAATACAACCACCATCCTGTGTTGTTGGCCTCTGAGCAGCTACAATAGAGCAGCTGGGGGTTAACTACCTTGCTCAGTGATACTTATGATAGTTGTTGAGGGAGCTCCTCTCATTCAATTCCCTGCTCAGATTCCTCCATCCAGTTTGAACCGGCCATCACTCAGTCTCGTTATTTCTCAACTGGAAAACACACACACACACACAGTAAATTGCAGTATTTGGCATTATTTGTTCTATTTTATTTATTTATTTTATTTTGAGTGGTGAAAGCATTCTGGAATACATGGATGTGTAGTGAGTAGACTGGAGCAACATGTAAAATGTGCTCCATTCTCTGGACAGCTGTTAGAAATCAGTGTTTACCGTCCCATCACAGTCAAAATCCCAAGGGTCTGGGGGGAAATGTGCCATGACTGCATGCTTTGTGCACAACCAACAGGCACATCTGAGGACAAATCCATCCACCCTTTTAGAGAAGCCCATGTGTTGACTATGTTGTGTAGCTAACTGCATAGTGCAAACACTGAGGGTTTTGAAATAAGGGTGTGGACCAATCATGAGTGATGTGAAAGGGATTACTGTACTGTCTGCCACATACAATATTAGCTACTGTGTAAGTAAATTATAATGACGTGTTATAGCTAATAAGGAATCTGATGAGGTGCAACAATCTCTCTACGTTTAACTTAACTTTACATTTATTTCATGCTATTTATCTTACACTACATGCCTGCATAGTAACTAACTTACTTGATGCAGAGGCATGATTGAAGCCTCTGGTTCCTCTATGGCGAGTAGCACATGGCCACAGAATGACGTAGCAACGTTGTTAGGGCAACACCACCAACAAATTATCTTGAAGAACTGAATGAGCTATCTCATGTTAGCTAATGTAGCGTTAGCTCTATGCAATTACTTTTGTGTTTTAAATGAAGTATACGGTAAGTGGGATATTATCAGATACTAGCTACATACATGTGAGATATAAACCTACCAGTAACTAAACACATCTTATAATCGTATCTTTATAAGCTACTCGTGAAATCACAATGACTGAACAGAGTGCCTCCGTGGAAATGAAAGCTGGAAAATGTCTGATTGACAACTGGGTGGAGGAGGTGAGTGAGTTAATGCTAAGCAACGTTAACATTAATGCTAACGTTAGACCAAGAAAGTAACTTTACTATTATAAATTAATTATAAATTAATTAAAACATGTCTAACATGTCAGAATACTAACGCTAGCTGTAATGTTAGTCATCTCTCACCCTGTGTGTGTGTGTGTGTGCGTGCGTGCGCGTGTGTGTGGTGTGCGTGCGTGCGCGTGTGTGTGGCGCGCGCACGTTTGTGCTTGTTTGTGTAATGTAGCTATAAGTGTTACTCATCAGTCTGAAAAATTTAATCATCAGTGTTTGGTCATTAGCGGGGTAATTTGTCAACACCACCTGTGTGTGTGCGTGTGTGCGTGCGTACGTGCGTGTGTGTATGTGTGTGACATAGCTGTAAGTGTTGTAAGCATGGTATTGCTGTTCCACGGCAACTTGTTACAAGATCCAGAAATAAAACACCAATGCATTACATTTTTGCTGATACATTTTGCATATATCACCCCATAGCAACCATTGTCTCCCCCAACACGGAATAAAAATGGCCATTCCAAACATTCTGTGCAAAGCCTCAATACCACATTAGCTACTGAGCATCAACATCTCCTTGAGACAAACAGACACATAGTAACTAACACAAAAACACACACACACCAACACATTCTGGATCAAGAGGCAGTGTGTGTCCATCATTTCAGAGGGCGGCTTCAGATCTTGACAATGAGGGATCCAGAGTGCAAACCCAGAAAAGCGGACACAGAGGTATTCTCACAATGGACATGTCATCAAAAATTGAAGACGTCACCACACTGAAAGCATCCTATATCCCCCCCAAGGGCCCAGGGGTGAGGGACAGGGGTATGTGTCACCGTCTCTCACAATCTAACAAACATCTGATCTCATACCACTGCATTCTACCAGCGGTGCATACAGCTGTGTGCTTGAAAAGGGCTTTGTATTTCACCAAGCAAATTCTGAACCATTTCATGAAAGCCCTGAAAATATTTTAAGGTAGTGAGTTTCAAAGAAGGACCTCTTACAGCATTCAAACCCAGAGCAGCTATGTGACCTTTTGTGTGGGCTGTCTGTTTTACCATTTAGCCTACCTTGTAACAAATGTCCTTCAGCGGATTCTCTGTGCTCTCTCTCTGACGTTGAACTCTTTTCAACATTTAAATTGCACAGGCATCAGAGGTGAGCTTCTGGAAAAATACATCACCCAGAAGATAAGGTAAATGTGGGATCTGTGAAGTAACTTTTTTAATTCCAATATTGGGCCTAAACAAATTCAATTATTTGGTTTGTTCATGAAAATGCATGGATAGCGGACCTGTTGGGGGGACAGAGATGTAAACCTTTGTTTATTTTATGAAAACTGTGCTATATTCTAATTAGACTAATGATATAGGCTAATTTGAATTGTTTAATGTAGGCCTATTTAATAGAGTAGGCTATATCCCTACAAATGTGGCTATTAACATATCTACAGTAACAAAAGAACTGCACATAAAACCAGCAAGGTTAAATATTTGATTGAAATTTTATTTGATTGAAATATGTTAGTCCAGCAGAAACCAGCATCTCATCACCTTCTTGTGCCTTCTACAAAATTTCCTCGGCTTTCCTAGCAGTACAGAACTTAAACTGCATAATCCATAGCTGTTTGTTGACCAAGGAAGAGCACTGAAGTTTTTCTAGGCTATCTGTTGTTATGATAAAAAAGAACAGCCATTTCAATAAGTAGCATTACCATCTTTAACTGTGCTAGCCAGGACAGCGGTTTGGAGAGTGTCAGAGTTTTGTTTTTCATGGCAGTCATATGTCTTGAAAACTGGCTGAGCAGGCCTAAAAATCACACCGATGTATCGACACTTCTTGGAAATCTTACTTATGTGTGGGCAATTGCCATAGATTCATGGAATAATATGAAAAGTCACGTGGAAGGGTATTAAAATTCCATAGACAGCTGGTCTTTCAATTGAATAATACATACACTGTAGAATTAGATTCTTATCTACCTAATCATTCCATATGTAACAGGTTTGAAATAGGAATGGGAATTTCAACTAATTTAACTCACGATTAATCAGAAGTTATGTAATCGATGAACCCACTTGTCTAAAGATACAAAAAAATACATACAGTATATATACAAAAAAAGAAAGTTGACAATTCTTTTATTGTATAAACATTCAATACAACCTCTGTTCAACTCAGGACGGTGATTGATGATGACTTAATTTCTCTCCCCCTGGTACATCAAATGATAACACCAGTATAATTCCACCTTTGGCTCATTGCCAGCATAAGACTGCACTAGTCTAGACTGTTGTGGTGACTTTTACATACATACCTCCTTTCTCCATTTTCTGTCTGTTGCATTTACAAAAGTCAGTCTCCATTATATTCTTACCTCCATCAAAAACAGCTTGCACAGACATACAGTACAGTAGGCCTGCTTCTTGCTTTAGGGGCCTAAGTCATCATCCCGATAACAAGCAATAGGATGAATATACCAAATATTTCTTTATAAAGCTGATATTTTTCTTTAAAAGTGGGGATTACTGGGGTAGTGTCAACTAGTACATCACCCAGCATTTAATCAATGTATTAGTCTTTAATCATTCCCATCCCTTCTTTGGAAACAACAACTCCCAAATGTAGGCTGTATTGTTTGCAGCACGTAGACCTCCTGATATTGAGCTCTTAACAACAGACAGATGTTGTTAAACAGTCATGCTGTGGTATGACAAAGATGGATAGAGACGGGACTCTTGAGTTTCTCACACGGATATTGACTTCACTCCCTCTCTGACAGTGAGCAGACACGTTCAGAATTCAACCCAGCACCCCCCAAGACAGATTTCCGCTCCACCACTCGGAAGGACTTCACCGTCGAGGGATTTGTGCCTGTTGCCCCTAAAAGGACAAGAGTATGTGTATTTTTCTTTGGTTTGAACATTGTCGCTTTTCAGTACAATAGTGAGCGATGCGCATAGTAAGTTCAGTCAGGAAACTCTTGCTGGCAGCCAACCATTGGTCGGCCTCAGCAACCACATGATCTCATACTCAACCAATCACATGCACACTTCACTAATAGAGTGCCCTTTTTAAACTGATGACCTATCCCACACTTACCCACACCTGACCTGCGCAAGTGCACAAGGGTGTCCCATTTTCTTTAATAAGCAAAGCATAGTGCACTTGATCCGTACCTTATCCACTCTTAAGCTAAGACCGCTGTCGAGCGGTACCTGGCTAACTATAAGACCCTCAATGCACCACATTGGTGACGTTTATTGTTGACACCAACATAAACACAAACAACGCAATTACATTCCTACCCATTCAATTACAACAATACAATAACGCAGGCAATTAACGTTTGACAAAAGTACTGATACCTTAGCCCAACTAGAGGCTTCGTACTACTTAACTTACTTTAATCATCTGATGTAGAGTCAGCAAAACATCCCGCTTCTCCAAGTTGTTTGTATTCTAATGTTGAGGCCATAACAATTTCTAGTGGATGCTCCAGAGAAATTTGGCAAGAAAAATTCCAAACACTGATAACAAAACCAATAGCATTTTGTGTTTGCAACAGACGATACGATAAAGTGAGTTCATCAAGTCTGTCCCGTTTGGTTAAAAAAAGAAGAAGAAATCCCTGCACACTTGCACGCTTGCACACTAAAAGTCCCATGTCACAATATGTCACCAAAGTGGTCAAGTTCCCAAGCGCACTTAGCTTAGTGAGAGAAATGGGACAAGGCGTTTGAAGTCTGACCTCTTCCATGCTGCTCATTGCCTGCTTCTGCTGTGTTGTCTTATGCTCTGCTGCTGCCCTCCACCACCCTAGCTTCCCCCTGTTGCTTGGATCTGCTTCTATGTGCTATTGTGGGATTTGGTATGCCTCCTGTTTGGAAGGGATGTAGTGTGCTCCCTGTTTGATTGGTTATGGTGCACGCCGTTACATGCACAGGAAGTACTTAAAAGCAGATCCATTCAGCGCCAAACCAAAATAATTGTATTGCATATCATATATTCTTTAAAATATTTAAATGTAATACGTGAGTTGTCCTGACTGAACCTCCCTTATGAGTACATGGACATTCAACATCTGACATTAGCTGCTCCAGGGATACTGAGTCACCACCAGTATTAAGGCCTTTTCTCCAAATGTTACTGAGGGCACTGACATAAACATTAGTATTCCGGATACTAGTTCATGTCCTGGTTAAGGACTTAGACGGGACAATGGGTTTGTATGCATTTTCCTGTGTTGAGTACTAATATGCCCCTATACTTGAGTAAACGGAATATTGTAAGTATTACCATGGAAACGAGAACTCACACATACCACAAAACCCAACAGTGAGGAGTATGTATACATGCCTCAGGCATATCTCAGCGATCATATTCAGACCTCTCATACTCAAGATGTGAGCTTATCCTGGCTATTATAAATTAGATATGGCATTTACGTGTGCCAAATCATAAGCGGAATACCATCACAAATAATGTCAGAATATTAATATGAATGTGGATTTCAATGCAACCATTAATAACTGCAAACAAGCAAATGACCTTTTGAAAATTATGAAGATGGACACAGCAAAATAAAAAATTTCATCCAGGTCCACATCGCCATAATTTGTGCTGCCTGTATGGATGACTTTTAGACTAGTTTTTTCAAAATGAAAGTGAGTCGTGACTATGAATACAGACAAAAATGATGGTTGACTGTTTGTGAAGTCATATCAGAACAACAAAGTATAAAAATATTGCTTTAACAAAATGAGTCAAATAAAAGAAACCCCCCCTGAGATAACCTGTTTTGATGTAGAATGAACGGAATAGAATAGATTGCAATTTCCAACATATAGCTGTTTTTTGTTTTTGTTTTTTTATGATCAGGATCATGACTACATAAAGGATCAGGCTGTTACGTTTTGGAGGGAGAATCACCAGCACATACAGGTTTGTCAGATAATTTAATCTCTCTTCAATATAAGTAACATCCCTCTCTGTACTTCATTATCAATGCATGATGGGTAGAACAAAGCTCCATATTATCATTATGGTGCACTGTGACTGTACCGTTTTAAATTGAATAGCAAATGGTTTTCTGATTTGTTGTTTTCCTTTATTTCATAAATTATTAAACTAGCATTTCTCTATATAATTTCTATATAGATGGTTTCAACTTGACAACAGAAAACAAACATAAACCAGACTACATTTGATTTCCTGTCAGTTATTGATATTAGCAAATCCTGCGACAGAAAACCATCTGTAATTTTTGCTGTTTCCTAGCAACACATCAAACATTCTACCTGAACCATAGATTTATTCTCTCTACATTAGTGAACATCCATTGGGCTAGCATACTGTATGCACATTATTTCTGCTGTGCAGACACTTATCCAGGGCTCTATGAAATGTCACGAGAATGGAACAAAAGCATAAGCTCTCAAAAGTACTGCATTCATCCTAACAAGGTCAAGAATGCTATGCGCTTACTTAAAAAAAAAGAATTCTGCCATTCTCTGTATTCTATATCCTGTACAATTATGTTTTTTTATTTATTTATTTATTTTTTTAGATGTGAAGCATCTCATATACCAGCAATGTCACTAAGTCACTCACTCACTCATTCATTCATTCATTCATTTACTCACACTTAGCCGCTCTGCCCCTGGTGGTGGCTTACATGTATGGCATTTTGACTCATGTAGAGAATCTGTCCTAATGCTTTGCATATATGACACCGTGTCTGTTTTATTTGATTTTTTTCATGATTCACATTTTTGCACTAATTCTGTACATCTTGTGTGTATTGTCCCTCAGGGTGTGACGGCTGTGCGACCAGGGGACAACCCATTCAAAAAGTCAGCCTTTTTCAGCACCCCTATTACTCAGCGTCTGGATGAGTCTGTGTTGTCCTTTGAGAATTGAGCCAGTACATCAACCTATAATACAGGTTCATAGACACATTAAATTTGTGTGTTGTTGTTGTTGTTGTTGTTGTTTTGTGTGTGTTTTTTTACCATTATTTTTGATGAGTGATTTGACTCTTCAACCATTACAAGTATAGTTGTGTCTCAGCATCAGACCACGCTGTAAGTAGATATTATTTTATTTGTTTGCTTCAGCCTTAATCTCCCTTGTAGGTCTATGGTGACAACTGTCATTAAACAGTGCAGTGGGCTATCAGAAAGTAATAAAGCATCCATAAACCATTATCAAATATGACCATTCCACTGTGTGTCTTTGAATAACATTACTGAAAAATTACATTTCTTAATAACTGTGCAAAGTTGTTCCCTAGAATTTTTCTTTCAAATCCACAGCAAAATTATCTTCATATTTTCTGTTAGTGGACTATTTGTCCTGTTCGTTCATGTTGTTTCTGTTTTTCCAGTTATCCTTTGTTTGTAGTCTCCCAGGGTCTTTTTCTCCCGTTTCACTGTCGCCTTTTGCAACCTCTAATTACCTCAATTGAACGGTGCTGAACAACAGAAAGCCACATTTTCCTCCTGCACAGGGCAAATATCTGGCTATTGTCCATGGACAAATGACAAGAAAATCTGTTAGGACTCGGAGAATGTGTTTCCCCCCCACCTTTACAAAGAGCTACGTTCACAAGCCTCCGCCGTACAGACGTGGAACGTATTGATGGTAATGCAGGTTAGCTACATCACAGTGTATGGCGGAGATTCAGAAGTGTGTTCTGTCAATCAGGGCGATTTTATACGCCGCTGTTCCTCTGAGCTTTAAGCAAGGATTAGGAGGTCGCTATGGCAACAAGTTATTTTAGACTACATTTATGCTGCTTTTCTCCACAAACATTTCATTAGGCTACCTCACGGGATGAGATGAGAAAACAATCTACACGTGGAATAAAAGGCCAGGGATTGAGTGTATTACTTAATATTTCATAGGAAATGTGATAGAGCAAATTGCCTGCAGTAAACTTGCCTACGCATTTTCCTTATTTGATCACAGTAACGTCTGTCAATGGTATATATATCTCTAACTGTATTTCTTAGGATTCACTGATATGATCTTGCAGTTCTCCTTTTACTCTTCCTTGTGAAGAAAGTAGAATTCTCTATAGAAATGTGACCATGAAAATAAACGTTTAAAAGCCTTGTAGGTATCATTGCATGTTTGCAAGGATACCGATATCTTCACTGTTCCAAAAACGATTGTCTAAACTTTCATATTTGTAAATAGGCCTACATTGGATTTGCAAAATATTTGCACGCCTTAGCTTTAAAAAAGTGTGTTACTTAAACATTCCTTTATTTGCTATATTTTGTCTGAAATCTACTCAAACCGCTGCCTTCTGTTAAAGTGGGAAATACATTCCAGAAATTCTTGTGCAGGAATCCTATAAGGTGCACTACATTCTTCCTGAGGAAGGTGCGACAGAAAGCAGGATCCGATCAAGTGAATACTAGGTCATCGTGCGGTAGTGAAGCGTTTAGCCTCTGTTGTGGTATATATATCTGTGGACTCACCAGCTCTTCTATCTGTTGTCCGCATCCAACAGACACCGGTGCTGTGACAGCATGGGGGAGTGGGCGGTAATTACAGTTATGCAGCAGGGAAACTGTTTCCCTGCAGAGATGAAGACACAAACACACGCTCTCTCTCTCTCTCACACACACACACACACACACATAGCTGAAGCCCCCATTCCACAGCTGAATGATAATGGATACCTAATTAGAGATTATGTCATCATAGGTACACAGACAGCTGTCTGGTGTTTAATAACTGCCATTGTGATATCACCTCACTTTGCTGATTCTCTCT
>OMKL01017233.1:4231-14231 GCA_900302295.1 Parasudis fraserbrunneri
GGGCGGCTTCAGCGACGAGCCGCAGGAGTCATCCGACGAGGACACGGAGTGGAGCGGGAACAACTCGCTGTTCGCCAACCTGTCCATCCCTCAGCTGGACGGGGCCGCCGACGAGAACAGCGGTGAGTTGAGCCGCGGCACGCCGCAGACACTAGGGATCGCGAAGCGTTGCTGGTTGTCGATCAATCGGTCGGTTTGGTCTTAGTCGACCAATGCTTTGTTCGTCACTTAATCGTTTTTAATGCTTTTTTCCATGCTGAATGGTTTATTTCTTGAAAAAAATGACATGCTCATCTGATAAGCTACATTTATAGAGGTCATTCTGCATGACTGCTTGTGCAAAACACAATTTTCTAAACGATTGGTTGACAAAATCACATGACTGTTAGTCGAGTAAGAATGTCTTAAGTCGAGGATGGAGATCATATTTGAATGGAATATTAGTCCATTTTTAAGATTTTATATGAACAATGTTTTCAAACCTAATTATCTAAAGATAGTAAGCTGGAGTGTTGTGTACATTCATACATAAAGACAGTGGTTAGCTACTTTCAGGTGATGTATACATTCATATATAAAGACAGTGGTTAGCTACTTTCAGGTGATGTATCTTATTCTCACTCCAATTGATTTGGATTGACTTTACACCTGCAAATACACACATCGACTGTCCAAAAAACTTCAAAATGGTTATTCATCTGAAGGCTTCATTTAGGCTCCTATCTTACTAGGTGCTGCGATATGTGATGCTGCTACAGTCATATGTGCTGGCAAATGTCAGGTGTGATGCTGTACTGCCCTGTTGCCCTGTCATCTTGATACCAGAGTCTGTGCTGTCTATTGTGCTGTAATTTACCTGTTGTTGCCTCATATCTTCTTCTTCTTCTCTGTTTTTATCAATGTGTCTCTGTGTCTGTCTGTCTTGAAACCACTTTTTTTTATCCCAACCCCTGCTCCCACTGGAGGTCTTTTGCCTCTTGCCAGGCTGTGATTGTAAATAAGAATTTGTTCTTAATTAACTTGCTTGATAAAATAACGGTTGATGATTTAATGTTGTAGAAAAAGCACGTAATGAGGTTGAGAGATTTAGACTCTGTCTAATGTACTGATGTTTCTGCTCTCCTCTCTCTCTCCTCCCCAGATTCATCTTTAACGGACAGCGGTTCGAGGACCCACTCCTCCCTCACGGTCACAGACAAGATCCTGGCGAAGAGGAACCCGTTCCCTGGAGAGACTGTCCACCCGGAGACCCCCTCCTCAGCCAAAATCCTTCTGGAGTGCACGCACAATGAGCACAGGCAGGCCCACTCCCTCGACACGGAGGAGCCGGCCGACAAGCACTTTCTCTCCAAGAGCAGTCAGGACGGCAACGAATGTTCAACGGGGTTCAAGGTGAATAAAGAGATTCCCTATATCCCGCCAGTCAAACACCCCATCCCCTGCAACGTGGCCAACCACTCTGAGGTGTCTCAGACCTGTGTGGACAAGAAGGACGTCCGGCCCCTGTACACCTACGAGAAGACAAAGATGGCTCTCGACGAGTCGGACCTGGAGGGCTTCCCGTTCGGTAACGGGAAGATCACCCAGAGCAGGAAGAAGTACAGCAGCATTAAGAATGTAGAGAAGAACTGTTTGTCCATCCTCCAGAACCACAGGACCTTCTCCCTGTGCTACTCGGAGCTGAGGAACTGCTCCAGCAAGACGGAGTTGGAACTGAGCCGGAAGGACTGTAAAAGCCCCCTCCTGAGGAGCATGACCTCTGCCCCCTCACCCATGGAGGAGGATGAGCTCCTGGACCCCGAGGAGGGTGAGACGGGTCGGGACAGCGAGGAGGGGGACGTGGGGGAGCTTAAGATCAGGTACGAGGACTATCAGGAGAACAAGACTGAGAGGACCATCGTGGCTCAGCAGGAGGCCCACTACAAGTTCTTCCCCAGCGTCATCCTCTCCAACTGCCTCAGTAGGAAAAAGCCCGGGGGCAACAAGCTGGCTGATGCCTGCAGTAAGCTAGAGCAGTCCCAGCCTCGCAGATCCAGGCTAAAGCTGAGTAAGAGGAGGTCTGGAGCCACAGCCCAGAGGAATAAAGCAAATGCAGTGGAGAGTGCAGCCACTGACATCCAGGTTAGCACTGCCTTAACCTCAATTACCCCTGCCTGTCCAGTGAGCACGGATTCAGAGATGTCAGCCACAGAGGACAAGCCAATTCCAGAGGAGAAGCCAATCCCAGAGGAGAAGCCAATCACTAACGAGGAGCCAGTAACTGAGGTAGAGCCATTTACGGAAGAAAGAATAGTCACTGAGGAGAAGCCAGTAACTGAACCTTTAGAAGCACTGCCAGAGCCCCTTGCACCCACCCCTGTCCCAGTGCTTGTTGGACCAACTGAGGCCACAGTGGATGACAGGTTAACTCCACTGCCTGAGCTTCCCTCTACAGTCACCTGTACTAAGCCCTCAGGTCTGCCTGGAAGCAAATACACCCTGAGGGCCAAACGCAAGATGAGCTATGACAGCGAGGATGGAGAACACTCAAGCACTTCTCGGTTTAAAAACCCAGTCTCCGTCAGAGATGGCCTCAAAGATGGCCATGTCCCAAATGGGCAGGAGCTCAAGAATCAGAAGCGGCGGAAGATGGCGAAGAAGGAACCGCCAATCATCATCAAGTACATCATCATCAACAGGTTCAAAGGGCAGAAGAACATGCTGGTGAAGATGTCCAAAGTGAACGTGGAGGAGCAGCGGGTGATGCTGACTCCAGAGAAGCTGGAGCAGTACAAGAAGCTGGCCCCTCTGAAGGATTTCTGGCCCAAGGTTCCGGAGTCCTCGGCCATTAAATTCCCCCCCAGTGAGCCAAAGGCTAAGAAGCAGGCCAAACGGAAGGCTAAGGTCAACCCCACAGCAAAGAAACCCGTCAGCAGCTCCCCAAAACCTCGTGTCAGGCAGGGCCAAAAGGCCAAAAGGACTAAAGGCTGTTCCAGAGGCCTGAATCTGCCCTCTCTGCCACCCCCTCGACCGTGCTACTGTGAGCTAGCGGATGACCATGACTCGGAGTACGCTGACGTGATGGTGGAGCTGGGTTATCTCTCTGAGAGATCTCCCAGCCCCGCTGACTCAACGCCACCTCGCTGTTGGTCCCCCAGTGACCCCCTCATGGACTCTAGCTGCTCAGACCAGTTGATAAACCCATTCAATGACCCATGCCTCAGTTCGGTATTTCAGGAAGCCCCTACAGTATCTTCAGCCAGAAGATCGCGGAGCCAAACCGCCAAACCTAAGAAATCCCCTAAAAGGAGAGCTAGTAAGGCTGCTGGTAAGCTTCCCGATGAAGCAGAAGCCAAAAAAGAGAATTCAAGGAGAACTAGTGGTGCTGCTCCAAGAAGGAGAAAGAAAGAGGCAGAAGCTGGTGAGAAGACTGCTGATGTTCCTACATCCACTACAAAACCTAGAAGATCACGAAAAAAGAAGGTTGTGGAGCCTGAAAATGCACCAGTGAGCAAAGACTGTGATAAATCCCAGCTGCTTTTCCCAGGGGATGAGCTGTCTCCTGCTGAGACCCCCTCTCAGGAGGTCTCTCCCGCTCAGCAGCAAGCCAGCAGAGCAAGCCAAACCCAGAACCGCTCCCAGACTGCATCTGCGTCAGGCTCCAGCTCACTATCTCAGTCCATAGAACCAAAGGCAGAGGACTGTGAGACCTCCATTATGGAGGTCAACCAAAGCTTCTCACCACCAGGCCAGCTGCAGGGTGAAGAGAGCCAGTCCACTGTGGTAAAGGCAGAGGTTGCCCCTGAGGAGAGCACACCACTTCGGCTGAAGACTCTACCTTCACCCTTAGTGGAGGATGGTAAGGATACCACAACAGGAGTCACTCCACACTCAGGCCCTAGGAACGGGGAGGTCCCCACTCTGTCTGAGACCCCCTCTGGTTTGGCTGTCCTGAAGCAGCTCCTACAGAAAAGACACGGGCAGAGCCTTTCTCATCAGGTGGTTGGCACACAGTGCTCCACTGCCACTGCTCAGGCCACGGCACTGTTGGACCCCACAGCAAAGCCTGCAAAATCCAGGAGAGCCCCTTCTGCTACCCCTCGAAAACCCAGGGCCCCAAAATCCACCACTCCCAAGGAGAAGAAGCCCAGGAGCAGGAAAGGGAAGGCGAGCAACACTCAGCCAGAGTTACCAGTGAAGCAGGAGCCCGTCTTGTCAGACGACAGTCCCATTTTTTTGTCTGACCCAGGCCTGGACAGTTGCTACTTCATAGAGGACAGCTTGTCCCCAGAGCTTCCTCACAACTATAACTTTGACATAAATGCCATTGATCAGACTGAGTTCTCCAGTCCATACATGGGCAGTCAGTTCGTCCTGACCGATAAAATTCTACCACTCAAGTTTCTGAGTGATGTCACACAGGAGGCGGTCCCTGCCCTGGCACTGGGTTTGGAGAAAAAACCTGATAGGCTGTCTGGGTCAGGGGAGGAGCTTCAGATGGGTTCCAACTGTCACAGGGCCGGACCTCTCAGTCCTGACCTCTTTGATAGGCTGGAGAATGGAGAGGCTGTATCCAGTCACCTTTCTCTCCTTGACTCTGAGAAGATACTGAAGGGTAGAGAGTGGGGATCTTCTTTAGGTAAAATCCATGGCCTCAGCCACTTTCAAGACTTTCACTGTGAGAGAAAAGACCTGCTCTTTTCAGCCTTTGACCCCGTCCTACCAATGCCTTTAAGCTCCGCCTCCTTCGTGGACAATGAGCTGTCACCAACAGCAGACCTGTTGGAGGGGTCAACTACCCCAAGTAGTTCTCCCCGCTCCGTCAGTTCTCTGTCTCAGGTGAGGGCCAGTCAGCTCCTGCGGGGGGCCGGAGGCGGAGCCCACATCCTCAAGCCCCTGATGTCCCCTCCTAGCCGGGAGGAGATTCTCAGCACCCTCCTGGACCTGGAGATGTCTGAGGCCACCTTCCAGGAGCCCTTCTGCAGCGACCCCTCTGATGCCCCCGGGAAACCCATGTGAGACCACATGCAGTAGCTCTACACAATGTTACTTTTTTTAACAATAGAAAATGGGTTTAATCTATATAAATAAGACACATATAAGGGTTAAAATACTGACAAATACTTATATTTTGTTCTATCTGTAAAATGTTATTTTTTAATCTATGGCGTTCATTACTAAAAATCATGAATTATGCATTTCCAAGGCTTTGATGAATTACAGCAGTGTAAACTGTAAATATGTCATTAATCACATTTCCCCGTCTCTTCCCCAGGGAGGTCGGTGGCCGCAAGCTGACGGTGGAAACCAGATTAGCCAAGGAGCTGGCTGAGTTTAATGGGGACTTGTCTCTTGAGGGGCTACACTTCTGGAAGACTGCCTTCTCTGCCATGACCCGTCCCGGTTCCTCCTCTTCGTTCCACCTCCAGGGAGTGGAGGCCAGCAGAGAGCAGGCTGAGCTCAGCCCGTCCTCCGCAGGGGACCAGAAGGTCATCCTGCTTCCCTGCCGGAGCCCACCAAGCAGAGAGCGTGTCCAGCTCTGGCTGGAAGCCAGGAAACAGTACGAGCATCTGCAGAGAGGGAGGAGGGACACGGTGGCACTGGAGAAGGGCAGGGTGAGGCTGGCCGCGGATGAGCACTCGGATAGGACCGGGCAGCCGCCTGCTCTCAGTTGTCGAGCAGCGAAGGATGAGAAGTGTGAGAGACTGGCCAACATCAGGACTCAGAGGAGCAGGAGACACAACCTGTCCCTATGCATATCTCCCCATGAGAACGTGGACTCTCAGGATAGCCCCACGGGGGTGAGTCCTGTTTCAGATGTAGGCACTCTGGACCCTGAGGGAGAGGAAGACGACTGCAGTGGTAAAACCACCTCTCCAGACTCCCCAGAGCTGCCTCCATGGCAGCAGACCACGCAACCCAGCCCCTCTGGGCCAGACGGGGTAGAGGAGGAACGTACAGGGACCTCTCCGGAACCCCTATCATCCAGGCTCTGCAGCTCACCAGAGAGGACAGAGGAGAAGCCGCTCCTCAGTCCCCCTCCTTTCCTCACGACGGACAGGGAAGAGGGAAGGACCAGCCCTCACCTGCTTCACAGCACCCCCTTCCTAAGGAGGCGACGAGGCAGGGGAGACTCAGAGCCAGTGTGCAGCACCCCCATGGCTGAAGGTTACCAAAGCTCCTTTATCCCTTCTATAGGCCATCAACAGCCATAACTTTTAATCATGCCTTACTAATGCATAACAACTGGTAATTATATTTTGGCGACAGCATAGCGCTCTGACGATATTCCCTTGTATTAAACTTAACTTTCTTACCCCAAAGTGTAAAATTTGCATGGCTGCCATTCAAGACTGTAATATATTAATCAAATGTACCAGGAATTTTTAATCTTTCATGGTAATTAAGTCAATTAGTTTAATTGTGGGGGCAATCTTATAACGCATGCAATTATTATTATTTTTTTTTTGTGTCCTCTGGAATTGTGTAATTAGTATTCACGGGAGCTCCTTTCAGCTCATCCTTTTGTGATCCTCCTGTCTTCCTCTCCCAGAATCGGAGCCTGTGTCTCAGAGACTCCAGCGCAGGAGGAGGAGCCAAGCAGAGCCCCTGAGGAGAGTGCTCCTGACCACACAGATGAAGGTCAGACCACGAAGTCTCATTCCTTTAGACCACTCACTACATCAAAGGGCCCTTTTAGATGCCAGGCCTACCAGTCTACCCTCATTAGCAATACAGCTTCAGATGGAGAGAAAAAATGGCCCCAAAACAAATGCCAGATATTTAGCTCTGAGCTTGTTGAGCTGGTCTTGTTTCTTACATTGATTGAAGTTCAGTGACTCATCTCTGGTTCAGTGAAGAATAAGCAAAATATTCTTAATGGCTTTTACCATTCATTTGATCTGACTTAGCTGTCTTGTTCATTCTAGCATGCCCCTTTCACCCACTGTGTTTCACAGAACCAGTTTGCTGCTTTGAATGTGCCAAAGAAAGACAACTCTCAGATCGAGGGCCCCAGTATCAGCAACTCGTACGGCTTCAAAGTCAGCATGCAGAACCTCCAGGACGCTAAAGCCCTGCATGAGGTAAGATACCCCTCGGTTACACACTCGCCTCGAATTAAACTGTGTACACAAGCTCAAAATTACATTTCATTGACAAGAAATCTAAGCTAATGAAATGACCCTTGCTTCAGATGTATTCTATTTTCTTCTGTTGTTGTTTTGTTTTTTTGCGATGCCGATCTAGCCCCAGGCAGGTGATGTCAGCCTTATTCAAGACTTTCAAATCCCAAGATACATTTGTATCATAACTGAGTTATTGATCTCTGAATCCCAGGCTCTTTGGCAATAATGGCAATGCCCTAGTCTAGTGTGCACAGAGGTGATGTTTTCTAATTCGGCAAACAACAAAATGACTAATAAATGTACCTTTTTTAAAGGGGCATTTCACTTATAATTCATCTGAATTCTATTTTGTCTCACTGTGTATTGCAGTTGATTTTCCAAGATAGGTTATAGCCATGATTTTCAGGCTAAGTTACTAAGTACATAAAGCAGCCTACGGACTTGAAAACTATATTTTACAAATGCTATCCCCCATAAAGCTTAATTCATTGAGCTGTAACATAACGTAAGTATTCAGCATCCTCAAATGACAACACATGCTGACGAATTCAAACTCATTAACTCTCAATGTGTTGCAAACAAAACACATTTGTTTACAGTTGTGGGATATGTGCAAGATTGTATGCAAGATAAATGAGAACTTTTTTTTTTGCGGGAGAGATGAAGCTCTCATTTTAAGCAGTTTTTTGTTGCTTGTTCCTTTAACGTGACATCTCTGCATCTCTCTGCAGGTGCAGTACCTGACGTTGATGAGCATGGAGCTCCATGCGAGGACCCGGCGTGACCTGGAACCTGATCCAGAGTTCGACCCCATATGTGCCTTATTCTATTGCCTCAACTCTGATGCACCTCTACCAGACTCAGACAAGACCCAACTGACTGGCGCCATTGTTGTGATCAAGGATGAGCAAGGCTGTGACCCAGGTGCTGCCACAGCTAGACTTTAGAGATAGATTGATATCGTCTTAAAGGCCCTTACACAACTAGGATGACGACTATAGTGATAACTGTTGCTATAAAAAGATTAGATTCCCACCGCAACAATAACTAATAATACAACCAAAGTGTTACCATAGCTATATGCTTGTGAAACTATGTTTTACCCCTGAAACACACCGCCAACCTCAGCAGTGCACGTGCAACATGGAACGTCTTGCTTTTCATTTCTGTGGTGACAGAGCCGTTGTCTAGTAATCTGAAGGTTCCCGGTTCGATCCCCTGCTCCTCCCGGCAGTGCGTCAAAGTGTCCTTGAGCAAGACACTTAACCCCCAACTGCCCCCGACGAGCAGGTTGGCACCTTGCATGGTTGCCTCTGCTGTCAGTGTGTGAATGTGTGAGTGAATGGGTGAATGTGAGGCATAAATTGTAACGTGCTTTGGATAAAAGTGCTGTATAAATACAGTCCATTTTCCATTTTTTGCCATTGTCATTTCAGCGCCCATGTTAACAGGTGAGAACAGCCACATGAGCCCACGTGAGCAGAGCATCCCTCTGGCGCTGCTGCAGTGTTGTGTCATCTAAAGATTCTGCGTTGAGCCTATTTTCTCTCTGAGGCGCGTGGAACTCAGCAAAAATAGGCTGTGAAAAATGCACTGTTGATGATCATATTGACATCATACCAGTGGCATTTACATGCCTCTTTTCGCTATTGTTTCAATGCCAATATCAACAGAACATGTCATAAGCCTGTCTGGTTCTGCCTCTATCTCTGCCTCTCTTTCTTCTTTCTTCCCTTTGTCTTTCTTGCTCTGGCTTAGAGGATAAACAAATGCACCTGACTGCTCGCTGGATACAACTCTCTTCACTTTTCTGATCGCACATCAAGAATGAACGACTGATTGTGTAGGTAGAATAACATGGTGAGCTGTATGACCCACAGATGCATTCTATAAAGATATACTGTAATACAATTAAAAAAAGACAAAGTGTGGGATACAGTTGCCTCAGCTGTTGGGTCAGATGCTTTTATACTTTTATTTCCTGTGATGCTGTCATCTTTCACCACAGAGAAGTAGCCTACCTGAGTGCACACTGTTGCTTTTGAACCTTTTTCTGTCTAAACTACAGAAAACGCCAGCATGTTCACACGGACACACTGGTGAAAAAGGCACGGCAGGTATATGTTAGGCTGAGCGTACCACAGGAGGTGCTCTCCCCAGTCTACAAGACATTTTTGCCAGGCGGTGCAGGCCCAGGGCCAAGAAAATCATCCAGTACCCCAGCCACCCGAATAACGGCCTCTTCTCCCGGCTGAGGTCGGGGAAGAGATACCGTATTGGTAGGGCAAATACAGAGAGGCTCAGGCGGAGCTTCTACCCCAGTGCCATACGGTTCCTGAATGACGACCATGCCTAAAGGACTGTGTGTGTAATTTGTACTGGAAAACGAAATACCTTCATATACTGTTATACCGCCAAAACTTTGCAGGCATTGGTGCGTTTGTTTTGTATTGTGATATGATCTTAAAGGGGAACAATGGCCATTAAAATTCATATTATCTAAGGGGTTTTACAACAACAACAAAAAAAAGCCTGCAATGTACTCATGTCTGTGCATTCACGGAAAGCCCCTTGAGGGGAGTGTCGTTGAAGTAATCACACCAGGCGGCCCAACGAGGAAATGAGAAGACGGTGAAATTACAGTGAAATTAAAACTTAAAATACATATTCAATAACAGTTGAATACCATTTTCTGGAAGAGGAAATGCTTCCAAGCGAGGACAGGTATACCTTACCATGCTGAGTTTGTTTGTTTTCCTGTGTCAATTGATTTTTTGTGGTTACCAACCATTCAAGGGTAGTTACCATAGGGTATCAAGGCAGGTGGGGCTTGATTTACTGCACGGTCGCGACTTGATACTTTTTGCACTTACTCTCAATGTGCGTTTCCTGAC
>OMKL01017249.1:10628-26164 GCA_900302295.1 Parasudis fraserbrunneri
GGAAAAAAACCCCCCTTTTTTTTTTCTTTTTTTTTTTTTTTTTTTTTTTTTTTTTTTTTTTTTTTTTTTTTTATAAAGGGGAGGACATCTTCATTTTATTTTGAGCTCTGGGGAGGGCAAGGAATTTTATTATTAGACAGAAGGGAGAGCATATTGAGTTTTTGTATTTTCTTTTTTGCATTGTGTTTCCGCCCTCCACCTTAATTTCCAACCCAGCCTGTTGGATTGTCATATTCTTGCTGACAGCTCTGGTGTGCCTCCTGCATGCCTTGACTTTTGCGAAACCACCTGTGTGCAGTTTTAGAAAATGAGGCATTACTTAAAAGAGAGGCATCTCCCATAATGTTTAAACAATAGACTGCGAAGGGATAAGAGCTGAAAATTTCACAAATGGACAGAATCAGAAGCCTAACGTTGTCTGACATGCATGTGTGAATAAGCACTCAAGTCAAGTGCAGTGCCAACTCTAGCACCAATAGGAAGCGCCTGCTGCTGCAGTTCAAGTGTTTTCTAGGCCTACATGATGTGGTTATACCTACATTATGTGATTGATGAGAACTCATGCCATGTTTACTTTTTTCATACTAATATGCCATGTTTACTTTTTCCATACTAATAAAATGTGTAGCCTACCATAAAATGTTTTCAACAATGTCCTAATACAGCCATTATCAATTTGTTCTTTCTTTGCCCCTCAAAAATGATTGTTGCCTTTAGTAAATATTAATAGCCTGAATGAAAGCCCAAGATCCGTTTCACTGGCAAAATAACTGTATTAATCATTGCACATTTATGGTAGCCTAACCCATGGGCTGGAAAAAAACGTCTATTTTAAACCAAAGAAATGCTCTGCTCAACAAGGATTCTGACAACATATCTTAGTCTATGTAGTGTCAGATGTTTAATACATTTCCATTGCTCTCCATAGATAATAAGCCCTTTATTAAAAGTGAAAGCAGCCGACGTCTGACAGCTTGCTTGTGAGCTAGCACACTTTAGGTGCGGTTTTCCGACCCCAAAATAACCTATGAATTTCATATTTAATTATCGGTCTTGGGCCTATGAGGAAACTAGATTCGTTAGATAAGATACTTTAGAAACAAAATTAAGAATGTCAGCCAATTTGCAGTTGTAGGAGAGACGTGAGCATTTTCTTAAGATGATAGGTAGGAAAAAGAAACTTGGAATGCGGTGATCTGTCAGGGACAGGTTAAATAGTCAAATAAAAAACGACAGTGAAACGTAAGCAGTCGCACGAGTAAATAACATCTGTACTTGGGCCAACATTTTATTTAAGTACAGTAGTTTATCTATGATAAAAATTCGTTTTTCAGAGGTGGCAAGGGTGGAAATATGACTGTGGCATGTCGTCGGGTGGCGCGTCTACGAGCGCCAGCGTGCGCCTAGGCGCCGCCAGTGTGGGGGTTTACCATAGAACTATAAAAAGGAAAGAAAATAATAGGGGTGGCTGTCAGCAGGTGCCGTTTGGCAACGGTGTATTTTGGCCTTAAATTAGCAGTTCATCCAGAATAAAAAAACAAAAACAAAAAAAACAACATGTTTTCTCTCTTTCCCAGAATGCTATCTATCCATCCAGATAGTCTTGTGTGATTTGCCTAGTTTTGGAGATATCTGCCATAGAGATGTCTGCCGTCACTCCAATACAATAGAGCAAAAACATTTTTAAAAACTCAAAAGCAATGTCTCTTTCCAGAAATCATGTCCCGGTTACCAAAGTTATCATAGTTAACTAAAACTAAACTAAAAACTAAAACTAGGTGTGAAACAACATTTTAGTTAACTGAAATAAAAATAAAAACTAGACTTTAGAAGAAAAAAAAACTAAAACTAACTGAAACTATATTGTGTACTTACAAAACTAACTAAAAGAAAAGAAAAATATACAGAAAATGTCTTTAGTTTTAGTCTATCAATTTGGTAAAATTTGTCAACCCAGCAAGCATGAGGTGCATATGTTCATTGAGAATGGGATGTCTACATGACTGTGAGTCAATTGCCTTCACAAAGTGATGTGTTTGTATTACGCAATATCTATTCTGAACTTCTTAAATGCTGCCCCTGACAAATACCCCCATATTATAATAAACACAAAAAAAAAACTAAAACTAATACTGAAACTAATAAAAACTAAATTAAAACGAAACAATTTTAAACACTAAAAACTAAACTGAAACACTAAACTGAAACTAGCAAACCAACTCTGGAAACTAACTGAAACTAACCTGAATTGCAAACAAAAATGTAAAAATAAATAAAAATAAAAACGAATGAAAAAAATACAAAGTTGTGAGCAATTTCACGTAGGAACTGTTTTCTACCAAAGTACATCACCCCCATAATAATGTATGGCGATATCATGTTTTACATGCAAAGTCCTTTCATTAAAGGTAACTTGCACTACAAATGTTATAGATGTGTATGCTAGTAGAGTAAAAGTATAAACGTCCCCTAAAATGTAAAGACTCAAGTACAAGTAGGTAAAACATTTTATAAAATAGGCTTACCCCTGCATTACTTTAATAAAAGCACTTACTTTCCACCTCTGCTAAATGTTGTACTGTTCTGTTTTGGTCATCCAACTCAGACTAAAACTGTACCTTTAGTCTCAGGTGGATTTTTCGCCGCTTTTTTAAGGACCTCCAAGTTCATTTTCATGGTTTCTCTGTCGTGATCGGCAATTGCATAGCAAACTTCACACGTCACAGGCCTGGCAAAAGCTGGCAGTGTGTAAACCAGTTGTTGTTTGCTGAAATTTGCATATATGACCTCTTCTCCATCTATCGTGTAGTCATATGTCATATCTTCAGTTTCAGAGACTACAGATATGACGTCAACCATATGGTGATCTGTAGAGGAGGATGAGAAAACACACACAAAAAAATCAGATTTTTTTCATCTATACGTCTTCATGAGTCCATATGTGTTACTTTATATAGGTAACACACGTCTAAGTAATAGCACGCAGTAAACATGTTGCAATATAGTGAATAACTGAAGGTACTTACCATTGGCATTTGTACCCGATAATCCTAAAAGCAGAAGTATGAATAGTAACGGTGACATCCTTAAGTGTTCCAACACAGTGCTCTATATTCAACCCAAAACTAATGGCAATGATAGCCGCATGTTCCCTCCCTCTCCTATCTTGTCGCACTTGTCTAACCAGTTAGTTGTATCGAGATAAACAGAAAATGTAAAGTTCCTCAAAACTCAAATGATTTCGTAATGTGAATAAAACTATATCCTGGCCTATATATATAGACTAGATATGAATTAAGTAGAAATACATAACCACACCCTAGATGGTAAAAGTTCTGTTGGGCCTATATTGGATAAAACCCGATCCGAGCAAAGCCAGTCAAAGTGGTCGTGTTAGTTGTCGCTGTCCATTCCTAATGTGCAGAAACCTTTTTAATCTTTTCACCTAGTAACAGCTGACAAGGCTGTATTGCTCAAAACTTAGTGGATGGGTGGAGCCATAAACCGCTGAGGTGTTTCTTGCAGCAGTCAACAGTCTACACAACAAAGTTACATAGTCATCATGGCAATTTATTATTCATCCTATTTAGTATTGTGTGTTTTTCCAATTACGTTTGTGGCAGGTGAGTGGGAAGATGATTAGGCTAATGTACTGTTTTACTACAGACATTGATAAAAAGAATCATTAGAAACTATTTGCATGACAGCTCTGAATAACACTACCTGTTCTGTGTTCTCTCAATCTAACGAAAGTAAATTCAAGGAAACAGAATGAAATAAATATGAAAGTGATTTCCTGTATAGCCTGTATAAATAACATGATGTGCTCTCATTGTTTTTGCTTTGTAGGTGAATACTTTGCGCAAGGCCATGAGAGTTGCCATTACCATGGAAAAGATATGAATGATGTTGAGTACATCTACAGTATTTTTTTCAACAAAGTAAAGATTTTGGAATACAACAGCACTCTTAACCGATACACAGGATACACTGAATTGGGGGTGAAAAACGCAGAGACATTCAACAACAAGCCTGAGAAGCTCGCTGTGAGACATTCTGTTCTCGATCGTTGCAGATCAGATTTTGCAGTCCTGCAAAATAATATATTGGATAAAACTGGTAGGGAAACTGCTTTTACTTTACATGATTATCCCAGAAGAAAATACCAAAGGCAACCTCTAATTATATTTCATGTCACAAGGCCAAAGCTTGAGACTGTGCTTTCTTTTTACAGGTGTGCTAATACTTAACATGCAAATGATGTAGCCTACAGTACATAGACCACTGTGGATGTTATAGGCTACCTATTAAATGCCAAAAAATAATATTATTTAAAGGTGGACTCTGTAATGCCGCCAAACAGCGACCTCTTGGCAAAAGAGCGCTGCTTGGTACTTTATATACATGTTTTGTTTTGGTCAGGTGTGGGTTGGATTTGAATGGGTATAGGGGAGGAGTTGCTATTGCTGGCCACACCTCAGGCACAGCCAAGAGAGGTCTGGAGAAATTCACAGTACAAGAAGTTACTAAACTCCAACCAAAACATCAGACCAAAACAAAAAATTAAACAAAGTTCAATACCAAGCAGGGCTATTTTGCCTAGAGGTTGCTGTGATTGCTGTTTGACAACATTACAGATTCTACCTTTAAGCAGAATTGTGTTTTTGTAAAGGAAAGGACAATCCCACCACCACCACCCCCTTTTTCTATTGTGTTTGTAACATATGACATCAGAGTAAATAGAGGATTTCACACAAGGTAAACAAGAGAAAATGATATAGAAAGTAAAATGTTAAACATATTGCTGAGGTCTGACTTAATTATTGTCAGAAAAGGACTGTATTTCACAAAAGTATGAAAATTGGGAAAGGATCACAGGAACACACAGTTTTAGCCTCTGGTGCAAAATTGACAAAGTTTCAGCACTGACTGCGCCCTTGACTCTAGTGAAGACACTGTCAGCGTGGAAACAATAGTCAATTTAAGAAATAAAGCCAATTGAATTGAATTGATTGAATTGAAATACTTTATTATCCCGTGGGGAAATTCGGTAAAGGAGCCATAAACCGCCAGTGTGCTCAAATACTCGGATTTTCTGTTTTGAGATGGCTAATGCTGAATGATGATGAAACCCCTCTGTTAATGTATGTTAGCCCAAAGGTAATTCTATCCTCACTGACTTAGCGCTAAGATATTTTTTGGGGAAACTAGGCCTGGATTTGGTCAAAAAGTTGTTTACTTTTACTTTTCAGTTCAGCCCTCAGTTCATATGATGACAACGACCCCTCTGAGTGACAGACAGCCTGCCATGCTGATGTGCAGCGCCTACAGGTTGAGCCTTTCCTTACCTTCTATCCTGTTCACCCAGGATCTGGGGGCATGCTCTCCCAGGAAGAAAATGTGAAGAAAAAAAAACAGCTCTGTAATACTCACTTCTAGGGCCTTTTGGTAAAGGATATAAAGGATGACAAAATTGGGGCTATTGTACTTTGCATAGTATGCTGGGGCCCCTTTCAATTAAAATCATGCATGCATGAGCACATATTCCAATTGAAATTAGTGAAATGATGCAATTAATATACACATGAATCCTGGGGATGGGCGGTCTGGGGTGGTCTGGGGCCCCTAATGGTCCGGGGGGCCCAGGGCATTTGCCTAGTATGCTTGGTCAGTAATCAAGGCATGCTCTTCACACAAACACTGTATTATGCTTAGTTGTGCTCACACATTAAGTACATAAAACAGGGACAAAAATGGAGAACTGAGAAACAATTGCTTCCCCACAGGTTCTACCCCAAACAGATCAGGATCACCTGGTTGAGGGACGAACGGGAAGTGACATCAGACGTGACCTCAACAGAGGAACTGGCAGACGGGGACTGGTACTACCAGATCCACTCCTACCTGGAGTACACACCCACTCCTGGAGAGAAAATATCCTGCATGGTGGAACACCCCAGTCTCAGCCATCCCATAGTCTTAGACTGGGGTAAGGTCACCAGGAAGCAAGGGGCCATGATGACATTTAAGGAAGCAGGGGATAAAGAATAGTGATGGGTATTCAGTGTCTTTTCAAGGAGTCAGCTCTTTTCCAATCACTAAAAAGAGCTGTTCATTTGGCTCTCATTTGGCTCTTTATTTAATGGAAGCTCTACATTTGGTACACTAAGTACAACACATTGGCTATGGGGACTGCATCCTCTCAAAACTGTTCGCAAATAATCTGTCAATCATGCCTGACAAGGCCAATGAAACTGCAACAGTTTCATTTCCCTAACTAAATGGAACAGGAAGTATTTGGTGTTCACTAAGAGCCATTTGTTTGCAATTGACCAATCACCAAAAAGTGTGAAAGCAAATAATGAAGTAATGGCTTAACATTTGACTTCTCACTAGAAATCACAATGGGCCACCTTCAGAAAAATCACCATCACTATAAATGCTACTATATTACTCACAGTGTAAATGTAATGTGTCATTCGTTCTGGCCACAGACCCCTCCATGTCTGAGTCGGAGAGAAATAAGGTTGTCATCGGAGCCTCTGGGCTGGTGCTGGGAGTGGTCTTCTCCACTGCAGGGTTCATCTACTACAGGAAGCAATGCCACGGTGAGAAACACAGGTTTAGACTGTCTTATGTCTTCATTCATCATTTCAAAAGACTTAGGATAACCCTTCTTTTATATCAGTTAAGTTATACACGATACAGTAGAAAGAAAGGTGCGATGAATTATCAATGGATCAGATTGGTGGAGCTATAATCTTCATGTAATTGATTGGGATCATGATTAAGCCCCGGGGGGTCCGCAGATTACAGAGAGCATCTGTGCTAATTTGTTGATAAAAATCAAAAGGTAGCTAAACAGGCGCAGGTTCATGTGAGAGGGAGCCTCAACCAAAATCCCCAGAACGCTGGGGCCAGTGCCAGTGCCAGCCCCGGCAAAACACATATGCATGTGATCAGCAGAGTCAACAAACTATTTCAATATTTCAACTGGTCGATAATCTAATTCTGTCTAGAATCATCAGCGGTAGATCCTTGCAGAAGCATCGGATGGTGTATTCCTCATCAGACCATACATATTCGTCCTACCCCCTGCCACGTATATTGGCTGAAGCAGAGGAAGTGCTCAGTGACAACTTTGCTATGAAAATAACCACTTCAATAATTTAAATAATAAAAAAAAACAGCTTAAAACAACTATTGTCATTTCTATTTAGGCTACTTAATCCTCTTTGTCCCTATTGGGACAGTAGGCCATAATGGGATGTGAGGCTCACTGTGACACTACCAAATTACTTAAAACTAGTTACAGTGGCTGCTGGTCCCAGCTTAAAATATAGAACAAGGGGACAATTTGAACATGGATAAAAGTGGATGGATAGCACTTTGTTTTTCTTCATATTTGTACTTTTTATTTATTTATAACGTTCTCAGTGGTCATGACATAGGAGACAATGGAGCTCATTGGAGTAGGCTACTCATTTAATTTCTCCCCACTCATTTTCACAGGTCTTGTTTTTATTTCAAGATGTGGCCTACAGTAATAATAATAATAATAATAATAATAATAAACTTTATTTGTATAGCACATACAGTAACCCATCAGTCTTCATAGTTTCTCTCTCTCTCTCTCTCTCCCTCCCACAGGCTCTTTGCTGTAAAAGGGACAGCCAGACTGGCAGATAGAATACTACCCTCTGACTCCAGATTAAATTGTTGCCCTTTCCTTATTGCTATTGATGCTATCCTGTTATCTCTTCAAACTTCTGCCAAGGAAGTTATGTTTTCACCCCCGTTTGTCTGTTTGTGAATAAGATATCTCGAAATGCAATAGATTGCTCCTAGCTTTGTCTGTGGTTCATGTATAACCGGTTCAATCTGTGTTGTGTATCTCTCAATGAGGTGGTCACTTACTACTGGTAGACACTTTGCACTCACAGACCTGGCCTCGAACTGCGAACCCTCCGCTCACCAGCACCACGTGACCACATAGGCTATGTTAAATACCACAGTCTTATCCAGTCCGCCACCTGAAAAGAATCCAATTCAGTTGGCGAAGTGGGGGTATTTAACTTTAGGAGCGAGTTTACTCCAAGGGACTACTATGACATGGCTTCAGCCTCGTTACACTCACCCCTCTAAACTCACTCCACAGCGACCCCAGCTAGAGAGCTGGGCTCAACCATATTATCCAGGTCTCACGGCACCATTATAACTGGTTCAGTCTGCGTTATGTATCTCTCAATGAGGTGGTCACTAACTACTGGCAGGCACTTCGCACTTGGGCACTTGTCACCGACCTGGGCACAAATTGCGAACCCTCCACTCACCAGTAGAATGTTACCACATATAAGTTAATCCCACGGTCTTATCCAGACCGCCGCCTGAAAAGGATCCAGTGGTGGTATTTAACTTTAGGAATGAGTTTACTCCAAGGGGCTACTACGACGTGGCTTCAGCCTAGTTACACATGCAGGCCCTTTAGCTTGAACAAGGTCTTCTAATATTGATTTCTCTATCTGCTAGGGCAGGGGATTTTGAATTTCAAAGTGGGAATAAAAAAAAAAAAAAAAGAAGGAAACATTGCCAGCCAAAAGTAAAGACATCACCAGTGTCAGTGCATTCTTGTAGCAGGGGCCCAATGAAATTGCAACATCCAGTCATTTAGTGTTAGCAATGTGGCTTTTAAAATTAGGCTAGTTAGCAAAACAACCGGAGCGTTGCGTTTTTTTCATTGTTTGTTTTTTTTTTCAAAATGATGACCACACCTATGTGGTCTATTGCTGGATTGCCATCAAATTTGCTGTGGACATTCATGACCGCCAGAGGAAGAAACCCACCCCTATCTTAACCCTAACCTTAACCTCATTGGACCTCACATCCCATCTTAACAGCCTATTGGACGTGATGCATGATGCCATACATGAGATACCTGGTAAGGTGGTAAGGTAGCCTACCCACTTGCTGGGTTGAATAATATGCACATTTATGTTTGCTAATGGTAGCCAATAACAATCCTCGCCAAGTTTTTGGGTGAATATTGTATAGGCTGGGATGTATTTGCTTTGATGGAAAACATGGATTTACAGCCTGAGTCTGTAGTTAACTCTCATTTCTGTCATCTACCCAGTCAAATGTTGAGTGTGAAAGTAAAGGCAAAGTGGATTGTAAGGCCTTGGTGGAGGTTTGCATTCGAGAGCATGTCATTTCCTAACATTACAGGTGCAAAGAACAGAAATATTTTCATAAACTACAATGTTTTAAAGTATAATTACAATTACTCACATTTAGATTAAAAAATATATGTTGTTAGATGTTTGAATTGATTGATTGATTGTTCCAGTTTGTCTGAGTCTGTTAAAGTGTTGCTTTGGTGTTGCTTGGGCTGACAGGTTGCCATATATTCACGTTGACATTTCCGTGTGTATGTCATTAGACACTGGATGTCGCTTTGGGACCAAATAAACGAATGGATCATGGAACTAAGAAAATTAATTCTGAAATAATGTATTTACTTTGTTCTTGTTGTTTATTTGATTATGTGCGTTTGAGCAGCTCGATATTTGCAGTATCCAAGATAGTGAAAAACAGATTTATTGTGTAAGTAACTACCGGTGTATGGAAATTAATAAATGTACAACTGACTTAGGATCAGATATTCTCTCATCTGTTCACGACGCGCTTTGTGCGACACGATCAAATAAACTGATTCCAGATCAGTACATATGCTCTGCGCCGCCGACCACGTGTCTACCCTGCACCCGACCATGTGCGGAACTGCAAGATGGCGACGCAGTGGAGAGGAAAAGAGAGAAAATTCAGTGCCGGTGACATCGAATTTCTAGCACACACCACACCCAATGAGGTAACAGGTTGCTTCATTTTTTATTTTTACAACAAAGGAAGTTAGGAAGAATATAATTTGACTGCCTCTGGTGTGTTTTAGGGTTGAGCAAGGTCCACATGTATGCGTAGCGACACGTGGATATGGTCCTAGCTAACGTTAGCTAACATTACTATCAGTAATGTCGGTGGCATGCAACTCGGGACGGAGTTGACTGATTGCGCTGAGCGTTTCAGATATACACAATTACGTTGTCTCGGTTACTTTCCTCGTAAGACTTTACAGGGATATCCTTGAGTAACTACTAACAACGTTACAGGCACATGGGGAGATTTGATCATAGTTTTATACTCGGAACTCTTAAGTTCCGAAGATTTCAATCGCCGGGAGCGGCACAGCTGTCGACAATCCAAATCGACCCTTGTACCTTTCAGTGTCAGTGTCCATCCGATTATTTTAATATAAGTGTCCCTATTGTACTTTGATTGTTTTCTCCCGACATAGTTTTATTTTGTCACGCAAGGGGGAAGCGTTCATCACCAGGCTTCCACTGTTCGCCACCCCAGTGTAGGCACGCCAGTTCAAACCCTGCTTCTCCAGGGGTTTTCCTGGTCTTACCATCCTTCACAAAGATTTAATTGCCCTGGAGAATAACGGACCGTCTACTGAGCGTTTCCCTTTAGTTTTACCAGTCACCGTACTTATAGGTGTCTTTTTACAATTTATTTTATTTTTACAATGGCTCTAGTAGGACTTTTTAAATCCCATTCACATTTAAAGCCAGTTTCACAGACATGGAATAGGCCTCGGTAGTAACCCAGTCAAGATTCCCCTTTCAGGGGAAAGTTATATTCCTAGCCACTAGTTACAATATGTATCCCTCTACACCAGGTTTTCTCAACCTTGGGAAATATAGGTTCCCCCAATAATTAAATGCAGAAACAAATTCGCAGGCAGTCAGACAGCAAAAAGCAGGACAAATAAATGTTTTGGATGGGAATCATCCTGACATTTTGTCTTTCATATCCTCATTACATTGGTCAGGCAGAGGTGAATCTCAGCATCATCTGCCCTGTGTGCAAGCATGCTCTAGTGCATAAAATAATGGATTTTAATATTCTGTTTTCTTACTACATTGATTAAACACCTCTCACTCTTTCTGTCTCTCTCTTTCTGGGAAAGGGGGTCCTGAGTAAAGGGGTTGAGGAAAGTATGGAGATGGACACACAGTCCTGTGTGGACCACTCCATCTTGGCCATCTTTGAAGACTCCTCTCCTGCTTCAGAGGTCAGTATTAAAGGACCATAATCCTAGCTTAAATCTATCCCCCTGGTCACACTAAAAAAAGAGTTTGCCTCTTATGAAAGAAATCGATGTACGCATTGGACCAGGAAGGACCTACAGAAAATGGTAAGTTTCTGAATGTGAACAAGGAAGTACACTTACTTTTGGGTAGGTTTCTTCTATATAATTCTATGGTTTATCACCATAACGTTCACATAAAAAAAGGTAAACAAAGCTAAAATAATTTTTTTTACCTATGCTCAGGAAAATGGTTGGGGGGAAATATAAAATGTGTGCTTATAAGTAAATGGGTTAAAACTCATATTTAGACCAGTGTGGTCCTTAAAAGTACTTCAGGGTCACAACGCTTCTGTCAACCCTGCCATTGAACCTCTATTATGAGAAGGGGTAGGTCTGATGCAGCCCTCTGATTGGTCGATAGCAGTGTATATTCCATATACCATGACTTAATGGCCAACGGTCTCTTAGCAGGTCTATTACTAGGCTGTAAATGATATCGGAGCAATGCAGAACAATGACTGCATTGTAACAATGAGTTACAGAGGGTTTTTACCAGAGACTTCATTAAGAGAGAGAGGACTGAACCCATTTATTTTCTGGAATGCGTCACATGGGTTTCTCAAAGTGCCCCCTTCCTTAGAAGACAAGAGCAGGCTCAGGTTCCATTCAGCTTAATGCAGGGCTCCGGTGCAAGCGTTTCACTCGTATTTGCGACTCAAATTAGACACGTGTGAACTGGAAAAAGTATTTACAAGCACAGTGTGCGATTAAAGATTACAACCTAACGTTAACAATATTTTCCCCCTCACTGCATTGTGCAAAAAAAATCTCAACTGCCAGGACCTGTTGCTCGGACCTAACGTCATTTCACTGGTTACGTGGTTGCAGCGTTGCCAGATGCACAAGAATTATTGTATTTATACGATAATTTAGCCCTCTGTACGATGTATGATCAATAATGCCAACAGTCCCATAATGTACAATAAATGTATCATTGTGTGACACTTAGTATTAGAAGTTGTAATCTGTCTCATTTCCCCGATATCTCATTTGAATTAATTTCCTGACACAATCAAGATAGTAAAATATGGATCCCACATCTGTGTTCAGCCAATCATGCTTGATGTGATGATGAACGTGAGTCATGTTAAGTTACTTATTCATGTCCCCTTTGCCTAAGGAAAAAGTAATTTTAGTTCCATAGTCATTGTTTATGGGAGGACACATTTGTGTAACAACTTTAGCCTTAATTGTACACATTATGATTTTGGATTATTTCTCTTGGTTATGACTCGCATATGACAATTTCCCTCAAAATACAATACTTTTAAGCCTCTGGTACAATCATTTTAACATTTCCCATCTGGCAATGCTGCATGGTTGAGTCAGCAAAGCATGTGAGTAGAGACTTTATGTTTGTTTACTTTAGCTGGACCATGGCTAACAGCAGTAAACGCCCGAAAGTTTGGCTGAGCTTCACAAAAAATATGTAATACAGCTAAATGCAATAGCTGTTAATAGCACCTCCAATATGACAAAGCATTTGCTTCAACCCTACGTGCACCGTTTGCGATGTATTGGGGTCTCCCAGACATATCCCCAGATACAGTTAGCGGAAGCAACGTTAACTTCAGTCATCTCCTGTGCTGGCACAAGCGCTAACACAGCATGGAGAGAGTCAGGCTATACGAGACACTCGAGTGTAACAATATGCTGACAACTGACAGTCGTCTTTTATATTAGAGGCAACCGTAAACCAATGATAATCCTAGATGCAAGTTCACAGAGCACCCTACCACATCCAGTTCATCCCCAGACACCCCCTGTTAAAGACAACTCCTTTCACTTAAGCTATGAAGGGTTAGATGGGCAAGAAAGAGTGGATGAATGTCACTGAGCATTGATTTAAGGTGAATGGCTTGCTGAGTCGTCTCCTTCCTTAGGTAATAGCTAAGCAAAATTCATTATCATCCACAGCAATATTAATGAATTTAATAGGCCTCCTTTTATATATTCCTGTCATAATGCATCAGAAACGGATGACAAAAACGAAAGGCTGAATTACAGCAAGTTAAGAGAAAAAGATACTTTCATGTCGTGGTTCACAATTTATTGACTGTAGCCTAAATCTGCCAAGAATGAAAGGTAGAATAGTTTTAATTCTTGATATTTAATTTTCTCCCCCACCAAAAATAATAAGTTGTTAATAAACTGTGTGACTCGAAAATCTCTCTGTGCTCTTAAATTTCTTTATGCGCTCCTACATTTTTCAACTTAGGAGCACATGTGCTCCTTGGGGGGGAAAAAAGTAAGCGTCAAGCCCTGCGACGGGACATGTTGAGGTATTGGCAGAATATAACTCATTCTTGCTGTCCTATTAAATTAAATATTGGGCCTTTCTCTGCCAAGGTGAGGGTGCTCTGAACAGTTTTGTCAGAGGCTTGTTCAGTTACCTTATTGTTCAGGATAGTGCCTGTGTTCAAGCTAATTACACTGTTTAATGTGGCGATAGAAGTTCTTTAAATAAAAAAAGAAAAGCACTGGACACCTATTCTTTTCATCGGGGCATGTTGGTGACAGTTGTGCTGTTGATGCCCCTTTTCAGGCCAAGAACAGAGCAGAAGAGGAGAGTGAGTCTACCTTGCTAACAGCTCTTACAGAGATACTGGACATTGTGGAGGATGATGAGGGGACCATATCTCCCTTCGACACCCTGCCAGAACCTGAGCTCCTTACAAACCAGAAACACAGGGACAACTCTCCGGTGGGTCCAATCATTACCAAACTTGGTAGATATGTTGATGGGAGGTATTGAAATCTGGAAAAGTATTTTAAAATTGTTCAATCAGGGGCATAATAAATGCCAATAAACTGCTAGCCCCAAAAGTGGCATAGGAGTTAGTGTTTTGATATTTGGACAGACACTATTCCAAAGCCACAGCATTCAATCTGGATCACCCGAGACACATAGGAAGCAAAACATTGGTCTCCCTGGCTACTTCCATCATCAGCTCTGGAAACATATGCAGACCCGAGAGCTCCAAAATGAATGGAGTGGGATGTAAAATTGCTTATATCAGTAAAAGTAGAGGAGGCTAATGAATGTTTAATGAGGTCCTACATTCCTTTGGACACCCACTGCTCAGCCCAGGATGGCCACCTGTCCAGATAGTGGGGCTAAAGTGCAAAGTTTTGACATTTTCATTACAACTGCAGTTCAATTAAATTCTGTTTTTCTAGTTCAAATTCATGCAGGTTTTGCTTGGCCCCCTTCAGTTGCTGCTTGCAGCTATATTTATTAAATTCTTTTTTTGTTAATCATTATGTACAAATTGCAATTCAATATATATATTTTCAAACGTGTAATACATTTTGTATTTTGGTAATCAATATTCATTTTGTCTGACCACTCAGTCCACCTTTAGTGTCCATGTCTGGTTTTAATTTCCTTCCTGCATCTTTTGTTGTTTCAGTTGAGGAGGCTATTGAGTCTAGCCAGAACGCCACCAGTCAGAGACTCCGTCTGTTCCTCCTCCCTGTCACCTTCCTCCACCTCAACCAAGGTACAGACTAGGGTTGTAAAAAATAAGTGCTGCATCAATATGAATGTGGAAATCTGTAAGGATAATTTCTATTAAAGGCCCAATCCGTGATCCAAATGTAAACAAATCGGCAGCCCCACCACCAGAAATAAGAATGGAGACATGTTTTCATTCTCAAGTTGATTGGCTGAGCTCTTGATACAAGGACATTAGACAACAGGTAAATATGAGTTTAAAATTGTACTCACTGTATTTTGTGGCTTTAAAAGGATTGATTATTTTGGTAAACCCTGGAATCAAACATATTTCAATTTACAGTGGGTTAAAGTTCCAAATAGCACATTTTCCATCTATAGATCAAACTCTTAAAGAATATATGTGAATATACCACACATGGTCACTGATTGGGACTTTAATGTGTGTTTATTGAATTTAAAAAAAACAATGCCTAGAGATCAATCTGTAGAGGCTGTGGTGATGAAGGGAAAGTAATCATAAGTACTTATCGGTCACAGGTGTCTTCAATAACATTGAATGGCATTCCATTTTGTGAATACATTTGTTTCTCTGATGTAAAAATAGGTTTGTCAGCTCTGACAGACAGAGTTGACCTGTCGGCTTCTTCGGAATGGGAACACTGCTAGCATCATTGTTCGTAAAGATTAGCTCGGCTTGTAGACAGTGCTTCAAACTTGTTGCCTCTGTGGAAAGATAGTTCATCACTTCAACAAAATGAGGGCTTCAATTAAACCTCCCGGAAATGTGTATTGGTTTACATATATATATATATATATATATATATATGTGTATATATATATATATATATATAGATATATATATAT
>OMKL01017289.1:2015-20097 GCA_900302295.1 Parasudis fraserbrunneri
CATCTTTGTGAAAGGCTTCTCTTTTGTTTGCATTTGGATTAAGGCTTTAATACAGTGAGTGGATTGTCATAGTAACTAAAAGTGAAATTTGAGAAACATCAGAGTTGTGAACACATGAATTTGAGAGAAAAAAACAAAACAAAAAAACAACTTGCAACATTCATTAATAAATTAAATAGTCGTACCTGCAACATGGCTCATATTATTGACAAAGTGGTGATCAAGATGACTCCTGTGTCAGCTTAACTGGAAGTAAGCCCAGGATCACTCCAGAGACCAACAGTCTTTAGTATTTAACAGTCTCTGAACTGGGGCCTGATGGGAGCTCCTCCAGATCAACCTCATCAACGTCTATACTCTGTGTGGACTGGGAATGAATGGCTTTTCCAGGGGCATTACAGGCAGGGATTGCAATTTATTGTTTTTTCCTCACTGAAGAGGAACCATCCCAAATCCAAAGAGTTGTTGTATACAATCTATCATCTACCACCCTGGGACCGTACTTAAATCTGTTTTGTACCATCCAAGACACAATTTATACTGTCCACACAGGATGCCGTGACACCACTCAATTTCAAGCCCTGATTGCAGACAATGTAAGAGAGGTTCATTAATTAGCTGACAATGATGTAAACACCAAACTGAATTCCAGGATAGATGAGGGCTCTGAAATGAAATGCTTCTACAAGATGTCATGGTTTTAACACAGAGGGTTGAATATACCCCATTTCGTTTACTGAAGACCAAATGGCTCGTGAACAGATTGTAAACTTTGGTTATAGTATAGATTGTAAACTTTGATAGGCACCCTAAATCGCAGCCTACTAATCCATTCATCCATCCACAGAGAGTATAGCACTGATCCTAATGGGGGCTCATTCGGAGGTTGAAAGTGACCATCTCTTCCGAGCCGTCCCGCTTCCTTCCTGCCCCTTTATAGAGCCGTAATCAGTTCACCTGACAGTCTTTGACAAAGTCTATGACGACCAGCAAGTGCAGGAGTGGGGTACTGGATCAGGTTACCGTATCTGCCTGGTCTCTCTCTCACTTTTTTTTTTTTTTTTTTTTTTTTTAATAAAGTCAGTCATGTTTCAAATACATATAGCATTCTCTGTCTTTCCCACCACACTTTGCATTCTTGCTGAGGAGAGTTGCCTGGCCAAGTCTTGGCTGGAGGTTTTTTTTTTTTTTTTTGGTTTGGTTTACCTATCAGGTGTAAATTTCCAGGCACTCAGTTCATTTTGGGCCTGCTCCAGTTTATCTTTAGTCTCATCCAGTTCGCTCCTCATTCTGAGGAAAAACAAGTTGACGGCCGGGTCTACCATGGAGGATCTCAGCTGGGCGAGGTTCGGCTGGTGAGCTTGCTTGAGATACTGAATCTGAGTCTGTGTGCAAAGAAGAGTCCAAACATCATGGTCAATCCTGGCAGGTATCCCCTTTATGGCAGATTCCTTAGGTTAAAGTAGTTAAGAGGAGTTATTGTTTTTCATGCGTCTCAATGAAAGCGATAATAACGAGCTTGAACAGATTTGTGGTCATACTCACAGCGCAATCCTGCATTTCCTGCTCCTTGGTGGCAAGCCTCACGACAAGGATGTTCTCCCTGCGGGCTGCCTCCTGCTGTTGCTGCTTCAGTTTCTCTTCAGATTCCCTCAGGTTGGTCACATCATTTGCTGTAGGAGAAAAACAATTTTTGATGGTGACCAAAGGTCTATCTCAGCGCAGCAAAGAAGAAAAACACACAGAACTCAGCTCAAAAAGATCATTGGTGAGGAGAAGAATGAGAGAACTTACAACTTAACTCTGAATATTTTCTCTCCAGCATTTGGATGTAGGCTTCCTCCTGCTTCCACCTGAAACACAAGAGGGCAAGTGCAACATTCAAATGCAAAAATGCTGAGTTGGGACATAGCACAGCTACCTTTGTAGCAGAGGATGAAATATTTACAGTTTCATCCTCTGCTCTGTGATGGCAAGGTCAGAAGATGGAATTCCTTAAGTAATACCTTTCACAGAGTTCCTCCCGAGTCATATTCTTCAAATCAGAGTCACTGAGACGGACCTACACGTAAAACATTTGTTGGCAGATGAAGTAAGGTACCAAGACATACATGCATTACATTACTTTGCATTTCACTGCTGGCTATGTTTTATGAGTGGGCAACGCTGACCTTATAACAGCTACTCCATGGCGTAGCTAGAGATTCAAGGCCTGGCTGCAAGTCGGGTAATCAATGAGCTAACTTTTGTTTACTAAGAATAAACAGTTAAGATTATGGTATTGACCCACCTTTTTGGGCAAAGGCTCGTCGTCAGTCATTCTGAAGGACTCTGGGTGGCTGAAAAAGGACATATTATGAGTGACTGTGGGAGTAGTAGTAGTACTAATAACAATAATAATAATAATAATAATAATAAGTGAGACAATAGTAACGGTAGGCCTATAGGTTATAGCCAGGCTATTACGTTTCTCTTTCTTTCTCACATACGTTGTAGCTGCTGCATTGCATGAGGTTTCATAAATTCTGTGAGTCAAACATCAGCTATGTTCGATGAAATGTATCACATTTTACATGTTATTCGTGATATGTAACCGCACTATTTCCGAGTTTTAGTTTATTGCTCAGAGAGGGTGTTTATGTTCACACATAGCTACGATTATAACGTATTGTCCCGACGTTAGACATTTGGAATAACGTGAACAAAAATGTAGTGGGATCGTCTTGGATATAGTCAATTTATCAAGATATAGTGTCAATTTATCTGACGTTTTTCCCAAGCATGTGTGGGTACGCTAGGCTAACTCGAGCTAGCGAGCTAACACGTTAGTTAGCTAGTTAGCTTAGTCAGTTGGCTAACCTAGCTAGCTAATGTTATGTATTTAAGCTCAAGATTGATTGTGTTACGTTAGCATTAGCAGTTTAGTTAGCTTGCTAGTAAACGCATATATACCAATGACAATGAATCGCCACATTTTATTGGGTGATCATAATAAAGCAGTAAGTAAAATGTCCCAATTCAATGTGCATGCCAGTCAGCTACCGTTACGTTAGCACATGAGCAACGTTGCCAAAATGGCCAGTTAAATAACGTTAACGCTAGCTGTTTTGGCTATTTTGAGCAAGCAGGAGTCGAACGTTGGCCTAAGTTATTTTGCTAGAGAAAAGTAGATCGAGCTAGCCAGCTACTCACCCACAAAGAAGCCCGACAATCGCCTCAATCAATGCAAACTGCTTGTTGGACTAGCAAAAATGAGTGGAGCTTGTTCCAATGTGATGACTGCAGTCTACAGTCTGCTCCTGCGTAACGTTAGAGGTCGCTGCCGTTTCGAATTTTGTATTCACCCGCACATTCTGCACAGTTGCTACCAGAGACAGTCCTACCATTCACAGTAGATATCTATAGACCTTTCCAAACTTGACAACATACAATTCTAAATGGGCCCAAGTGTGTTTCCTGTTGCAGTGTTTACTAATATCAATAGCTGACAGGAAATAAACTTGGGCCCAAGCTGCTCCCCTAGTATGGATACTACACGGTGAGTGTTCAGTAGTACCTTGTTCCAAGACGACAAAAACATCTTGTGGTTTTCAAACACCACCGTGTTGTTGATGAATAACGTTAACGGAATGCCGCCGAGATATATGTCACTGGTTGCAGCAACTGTCAAATCAACTAACGGGCTACTGTTTGAAAACAGATCATGATTAGACAATCATATTAAACAATGAACCTGCCTGACCAAATTCAACTTCTCTTTCAGCCGAGAGATGTTGCTATTATATTTTTTTACACATCATGAAGCACAAACTGCTATCCATAACAGCCACAAAGGGGCTGAGTGTGAAGACAGATGTAGCTAGGTGTGAGCAAAAAAGTGGACTGGGGTCTCATCAGAGCTGACGCAAGAAATTGATCTGAGTTCTCTTTTAGATAGCCTAAGCAAGGCTACAGAAGCCACAGTAGTCTTACAAGTAGCCCAATGCACTAAGAAGAATATAGGCCTACAGCCTGTAGTACAGGAGGTGTGTGTGCGCGTGCACGCATGAGTGGTGGCGATGTTTGTGGGGGTGGCGGTGGGGGATTCTTGAAAATCTCCCTTTTTCTAATGATTCATGATGTTGGCAGCCTGATGGTTTCTGTAACCTGACTGACCACAACGTGGACGAGACTTTCCCCACTGAGGTATGGGGGCAACCCTAAAACAAAATGGTTTAATGTTTGGTGTAGGGCTCTCTATGCTGAGTTTAGGTCTCTCTATGCTGAGTTGAGGGGTCTCTATACTGAGTTTAGGCCACTCCATGCTGGGCACAGCAGTTTGATAATATTGCTTGCTGGAAATGGATGGAGGAGTGTTGATATCGCTGTAGCACAGACTACAGAACGATAATTGTACTTAATACTGCAGGAGTATGCCTACTAGCTCATTAATAAATAAGGTCACTTCAGGTCAGATGTTTAGTTGCGTGCTGCCTATTGGCCCTGACGTAAGCCAGGTATAATCATCAACACCCGTAATAACAATGGACCATGTCTCTGTTTCACAGACAAAGGCAGCCAGAACCTCCCCGGGAGTCTGAAATGTGTCATAATGATACACTACACCACAGTCAGGTGGTGCACCCACAGAGCCACTGGAGCACAAACGAGACGGTGATAACCCACCTATAGCCAACGGAGCCAACAGAGGGCTTTGGGCCGACACAGGATAAGATTGCATGGTTGGTATCAAGTCATTCTATGGTTCACCCTAGACGACACTGCAAAAAGGTGTCATTTTGAGGGCTCAGTTGCACACTCATGCATATTCATTAGTTCAACCTAGATATTCATCCAAGAGAGGCTACATAGGCCTATAATGTAATCTTAATGTGTGAATAAACAAAACGATACAGAGATACCAAAAGTGAACGTGGTTACACTAATCCAATTTCAGCTGTATTGAAAATTCTTTGCACCAATGTAGAATGGTTTATCCGAACCGTTAATCCAAATTCTCCTTTTTCTAGGGCGAAGAGTGTTAGGAGAAAAGAGACCCACGATGCCTGGTGTATGAATAAAGTATCAACTACAGAGTGTCCCCATGACCTCAGTAAACGTCCACCGAAATGAGGTTAGCATAAAGGGCCACAGTGGCGACAGTCAGCAAACAGGTAGGTGGTGACCTGGTTACTGCAGTGTTAAAACGAAGTGTAGAGAAAGGTCTGGCAATGCGAGACACTCCTGGTTACCGGCGATACTGGGGAGACTACAGATCATCTCCTCAACCTCTCTTAGCGTGTACTGAGTCATGTAATTAAGGCCGGAATCTCTCAACGGGGTGGCCGTGTTGGTGTCACCATGGGTATCACACATTTACATTTGATTCCGGTGTGTCATTGAGCCGGGAGGGATGGCCTTGTCCTCTACAAACATGGGTTAAGCTACAGGGATTGAAGTTACATACTGGTAGTTTATTAGAAGGTTTGATAATGCTATGTTACTGAATGTTCAGTCGTACTAGTTAGAGGCTGGTGTACCTCGCACTTGCCCTATGTCGTTTGAATGGGTATGACTTGAAAATCTTTCCTAAATGTTATTGTGCTAAATATATATATATATATATATTTTTTTAAATATTCTCCCCTATTCTATTCATACATTCACATCATTTAGTATTTGTTTTTGTGTGAGCAACGTTAACATAATGTGGATGACACATGCAACGCTGACTGGAGAGCTTAAATAATTGAAAACCTTGTTTCATCGGATACCAGCAACTTTAGACTTTGACGTATGGCTTACAGGCTGGCATGTGTATGTGTAATTGATGAGATGATGGGCTGTGCTTCAATTTTCAATAGAAGTTGTATCGAATACAAGTAGCTAAAGCATGCCCCCAAACAACAAATAATCACTGTTTATACTCACTGATCTTTTCTCAATTTGTGGGAGTAAGTCAAAGTTTTTCTGATCTAATCTGTACTACACTAACAGTAAAACATTCTATGCATCATTTGATTAACATAACACACAGAACATGTTAGGTTGCATTGTCAAAACCAATTTAGTCTTTTAAAAAATTAAAACCAGATGTATTTGAAAACACAATGTATTGTAATGGGCTTGACACCATTGGGTGAATCCACGATACAGGCCAGTGTGCCTGCACCAAGCCCCAATTTGAAACGGTGCCCTATTAATTATTTAAAGCTGCATTTACTGCTTTTGAAATGAGGACGATCTAGACTCAACTACGTTCAAATTGCATTCAATTAGAATGAAATAAAAGTTGACGGGGCAAAGTGAGGACCATTTAGACTCAGATATTAAATTGCGTTCTTATTGAACGTCATTTGTATGTGTTTGAGTCTACATGGTCCTCATTTCAAAAGCAGTTAATGCAGCTTTAAAGGGGAGTTGGCTGGACTGACTTTTTGTTTACTTGCATGAAATTCTATGCGACATGGCATTTTTCTCATGCTTGCACAAATGTCTCAACTCTGACAGTGTAATATAGTTTTGAGATTATGTGTATACAAAAGGGTCTGCTGTGTCATTCCAGTTCTGAATATAACTTAGACCTTTATCAATGTTGTCCTTTATTCTTCTCTGTGTAGCATGCATGAAACTGTGATATCAATAACTAGCTAACACTATTAATTGTTTGGTTGTGTCATGATAACTCTTACCTTATCTTACCTTAAAACTACTACTACTACTACTACTACTACTACTACTACTACTACTACTACTACTACCTAACTTCAGCTTGTATTCTTATTTTTGCTTTCTACTGCTTTCTACTACAGTTTGGGGTCTCGTTTAACCAGTCTGGCATTGTTAGTAGATGTAGGATAAGTCAGCCTTTTCAGTTAAAAAAGTATTAAAAACATATTCGGACAGAGATGCACATTTAGGAACCTGTCCTTTACAGATAAATAGTAGTATTTTGCATTTATGTGCAAATGTATTTTCACTATATCTTTTTGGGGTGTCACGATTAATCAACTGAATCGAATACATCGATAAACGAAATCGATTAAAAATGACTGCATCTATTCTTTCAAAAACATCTGCAATGAAAACATTTCATTGGGTGGCAGTTCAGTGTTACAAAGCTTCTAGTCTGACGGAAATACAAAGGAAGAAGACGAATTTCATTAAACAAAATGCTCTAAATTGACCATGTTAAAGTGCACGCTTCAGCTCGATTTCAGTATCCATTCATGGGAAAAATAAAGGGCAAGTAAACTTAAATGTTAATGCTCAATTGTCAGGTTTAAAAAATAAATAAATAAATAAATAAATAAATCTATAAAAAAAAAAATGTTTAGATGCACCATTTAATTGATAAGATAATCGTTGGATGAATCGATTAGTTAAATAATCGTTAGTGTCAGCTCTAATATATTTTATTCTATCTGAAGCCTGTCTCTGCTGACAGTGACGTCTTTTAGTAGTCCCTAGTTATAGTTACCAGTCTCAGGTTGGACACTCATACACTATTCATTGGCATATCACATCACACCTGCCCAACTCCAGACTTGGACGAACCAAATTCTTTTCTCTACAACGTTACTTTGAAGCCTTATGCTTACAGCAATGTAAATGTCTATATTTGGCTATGTAGTGTTGTACAGCTGTTTTTGAGAATAAGAAGATAGAAGAAGAATTCAGGGTCTGTTTCCCTTAAAAGGAACCTGTTGGAGCTGTTGGGGGGAAAAGAGACAGGAGTGCCATTTTCTTGTGTGGTATGTATGATTTTTCTGTTTGTTTGTTGTTAACCCTTTTAGCTGTACAATCTCACATGTAGGATTAGAATTTTGAGAACTGAACATTCTGATAGTGATGTCACAGTGGGTACTAGCCATTGAAACCTGTAGAGTTGTAGAATTCTATAATGGAATTTTGAGAAGACATTCCAAATAAACATACACCTGAAAGGGTCAACATCATATTAAGCAATCTTTGTCGTGCAGAGCAAAGTTTTGGCATAGTTTGGTAGTATACCTATAAATGTAATGCAGTATGATTTTCTTTCAAGGGACACCTTTTTAAAAGGTAATTATTTGCTGGACAAATTTCTCATGTATGTAAATAAGAAAATATTATTATGGGACACATTAACAACCACAGACATAATCAGAAATGTAGGTAAGCTACTCGGTCTGCTCTTGCATTTTGGTTGTGTCACATCCTGTCCGACTACTGCTTTTCCCGTGTAAAATCCAATTGTTACTGGAGTTTGATCATTACACTGAGCACTTAGGTTTGAATAACATTTTGGTTAATTTATTTGTAGTACACAACTACATAACACGTTTTCCAAAAATACTTTGCATTGTTTTGATAAGTTGTATTAGCTGGTGTTTGAGAATATCATACTTCCAACTGAAAATGTGTATGATATATTGAGTAAAGTGCCATTTTCTAATTCTTAACTATGTACAATATTATATAGTTATATATTATCTAGTTATCCTCACAAAGAATTTTAATTTTGGACCATTTCTAGCTTGGAAAATGCACTATCTACATTGAGTATTTTAAGGGTATTATTTTCCACAATGCACGTGAAATGTATCCTCGTCTAATTGATGTATTAAGGTCAGCAGATGTGAATAATTAAACGCCTCTATTGGAGACTAAATGAGGGTGGAGTGGTGTAAAAGCACCCATCTGAAAAAATACGGGCAGCAATTGAATATGTTATATAACATGCAAGTTTTACATCCACGTTTTGTGATGATTGTATGTAACTAATATGCACAAGTTTTCATATTCAAATATTCTTTGTTGGTTTGATCAGTGGTGCGATAGAAAAGTTAAAAGAGTCATTCAAGTCCTCTGCTCTGAGACAATTTTCTTTTATGAATAATGTATGTGAAATTAAGAGCTGGGTTTTAAATGAACTCAGCATGTGTGGTTTAATGATATATATGTATTTGTGCAGTCAAAAATATATTGTCTACACCAGGGTTTCTACACTATGGGTCGTGGCCCAAAATGGGTCGTAATCCTATCTCTGTTGGGTCCTGACTTGATAAGAGTACCAGAACAGTTAAACAAATTTACTCACTTCTGGTCCCATGCTGAAAAGGTTTTAGAACCCTTGGTCTACACAAATAATGTTTTCATCATTATACGATAAACTATAGCTGAATATTTCCCATCAATTTCCTCAACAGAACAAGAAGAGGACTTTGCTGAACCATGAAGCGCAGTAAGCACCGCGGCCACAAGGAGGACCGGAATGGAGGTACCAGTAGTATCAGTAGCTCAGATGTGTGAGGTCAGAGGAGCCTCAGAATGTTGGTTGATATTACAGCATTACGTCAGGTTACCCAGGTTACTTTTTGTGTAGGTAATACCACTCCTCTTACAGCTCCAGCCATCTGATCACACCAGAACATGTCTATCAAACTGAGGGACAAAAAGACAAGAGTCTTTTAAGATTCCCATTGTTTTGAGTGAATACCATTTTATTTATTTTATACAGTTCAGGTTCGTTCCGATTGTATGTCTTTCCAATGGTCTCCAGATGAGCCAGCTATAGCCAGGGCTGGTTCTAGGCATAGACCATATATGCTGTTGCCTAGGGTGCCATCCACTAGGGGGCACCAGCTGCCAGACAAAAAAACCCCAAAACAAACATTGCTGACATTGTTGACATCATTGTCTTTCGCAGGCAAATTTAAGGCTACAGTGAAGATACAAATATCATCTGAAACTAGAGACCCTGAGGAATCTAGTGGTACCAGATTCCGCTCCAAAGTTTAAGCCTAGAAAACCAGCTTAAAGAATTAGAGGGGAAAGAAAAGAAAACAACCTGCTGATATTATCGTCTATCAGAGGCTCTTGCGGTCTCTACGTTAACACTACAGTGAAGATACAGACATCATCTGAACCTAGGGATATTGAGGAATCTAGAGATATCAGACAGTCTAACCTACTGGGAAAGAAATTCTGTTCCAAATTTTAACCCTATGAACCTGTAGCTGTAACACAGGTGATGCAACCAACATTACTGTCTTTCAGAGGCTGTTATGGGCTCAATTCGTAAGCGTGAGTGAAGATAGTGGTATCACCTGAAACTGTAGACCTTGAGGAATCAGCAGATATCAACCATTACATGCTACCTTACCAGGAAATGGATGATAATTTGCTCCAAATTTTTATTTGAAAAAGATCAGTACAGCCATTTACAGTGGAGTCACTTGGCCTCTCACCTCAAGGTATCTGAATAAAATTCAGGCTCACTGGAACCACAAAAGACTCACTTTTACAACCATGTCAGATTTGTGCTAATCGCATACAACTCACAGTCAAAATCATGAATCTTTTTTATTTTTATTTAATTTAATTTAATTTTTTACAAGTATATATACATTTTCTATTATATTCTGCCTATTTCTGCATACTGAGTTATAAAGCTGAGTCTCTTGTGAGTCTAATGAGCACGATTGTATTTATGTGTAATGATGTGAGTAGTTATGTTAGACCTTTCAATGTGGTGACAAAAAAAAATGGTATTTGGCCTCACTGTGTAAAATGACTTCATGAACATTTACACTTTGAAACTAGAGATATGGGTCATTAAGAAAGTTTATGGTGTATCTATGGACATTGACGATAAAGGGGGGGTCAGTCTGAAATCTCGCCTAGGGCACCAAATGTAATAATGCCGGCCCTGGCTATAGCCTACTGGAGACAGAGGCTTTTAAGCACAAAAAATGTTCTCTATGGCTGTCCTCGACTAAAGTCGACTAATAGTCACAGATTTTGTCGACTAAAAGATTAGTTGATGTAACTGACAAATCTGTAAAATTGTGTTTCCCACATGCAGTCATACATAAACACCTCTTTAAATCTAGAGCTTACGTGAGATGTTCTTATCATTTTTCAGAAAAAGATTGACTAACAAAGTCTTGGTTGACTGAGACCGAACCGACCGATAAATTGACTAAGAGGGGGGGCAGTTCTGGTGTTCCCATATTCAATTCTATGAGCTTCCCATTGTTTTACATTTACATTTACATTTACATTCAGTCATTTAGCTGACGCTTTTATCCAAAGCGACTTACAAATTGTGTACAACAAGTCAACAAGAGGGTACACCTCTGCCGGTTAAGGGTAGGTGGTATTGTTTGTCTAGCAGTGCCGAACTTGAGTTCTTCACATTGAGTGCATAGTAGTGTAGACATAATATTATAGACATGGTAGCATAGTAGTATAGATATAGTAGCTTAATACATAGTAGTAAAGACAAAGTAGCATAGTACATAGTAGTATAGGAGTTTTGAGTGAATACCCTTTTATTTCTACTATGCAGGTTTTTTCTAACGGTGTGTCTTGATCATTGGTTCCCAGATGAGCCAGCCATTCTGGAGACAGAGGACGTGGGACACGGTTTCAATGGAGGAGGGCCTGACACTGACACCATCTCATTGGCCTCAGTCACCGCCGTCACCACTAACGTGTCCAATAAGAGGCAAGCGTGATGCTCTGCTATGTATCCGGATAACCTGAACCTTAATTTCCTCTTATGAGGCTTGCGTCTAAAGCCCATAGACAGGGTCGGAAAGTAACTATGTTCCTTTACTCTTTATTACAATTACAATTTAGAAGTATTTATACTTGAGTATTTTCATACTAGGGGACTTTATACCACTACGTTTCAAAGCCAATATCCTAATTTTTACTCCCTTGTACTTATCTATAACTCCTGCGTGTGCTAGTTACCTTTAGTAAAAGGGTTTTGCATATAAGACATGCAATCAATTCGTAAAAATATATATACGTTTTGACTATGAGGAAGTTCTTAGGGCTACCAAGACTGGACTGTCACCCCTTTTAGCTTAACCTAAGGAGGTTAATGCATCAAAGATGGAATGCTTCTTCATACCAAAATATGAGGACATGATATGAAACAGATATGAAACAAATACATTTGATACTTGAGTACATTTCATTTCAAGTAATTAAATACTGTCCCTTGGGTAGAATTTTGAATAGAGGACTTTTACCGGAGCGCTATAATCAGGTAATTATTCCTACTCATACTTGAGTAAAGGATTTGGATACTTCTTCCCCCGTTACCCATAGTTACAGGGCTCTGTCTGTGTAGCTTGGATGAAAGATGATTTTTAGGCAGCTATAGGACACAAGTGATGGCGTGAAGGTGTTTCATGTCAGTAAGTGAATTGCGATGATTGACTCTAAAACTTTGTCACAGATCAAAGCCAGACATCAAGATGGAGCCCAGCGCTGGGAGACCGATGGATTACCAAGTAAGAGAAAGCGTGGGACTGTTACTGTTTGGAACAGTGACTTCATTTCAAGGTTGCTGTGTATACTGTGTAAAAAAGGAAATACATGCATGTTTGTTGTATGTTCTGAGGAAAACATATCCTCTAAGGCCCTATTGACTTGACACATTGGGTGGATTATTAAAATGAATTAATCAATCAACCAACCAACCAATCAATCAATCAATCAATCAATCAATGTTTTCCAGATCAGCGTGACAGTAATAGAGGCCAGACAGCTCGTGGGTTTGAACATGGATCCAGTGGTCTGTGTGGAGATTGGAGATGATAAGAAGTACACATCCATGAAGGAATCAACAAACTGCCCATACTACAATGAGGTGACTATTCATAGTCTTCTCACGACACTCCTACCAATTGAATTGAATTGAAATACTTTATTATCCCGTGGGGAAATTCGGTATGGCGCAGTGCCATAAACATAGCTCATTGGCCACGATTGTCAGTTAATGATTATCATCTGTTATTTGATTGATAATAATCAAGTTCTTCATATCAACGTTTTAAAGATACTGTATTCTATTGTATCTAAATATCTAAATTATAGATGGTTTTGTGTGTAACTAAATTCATAGATCAGTGTTTTGTGTTTTCAAAGCGTGGGTTGGGACCCACAGGTAGGCCTTCGGAAGATTAAAATGGGTCCCCAAATGATTATCTGGAAGTATTATATGAAACCAAAGCCCTCTCAAGTCCAGTGACAAATTGACATGTTGAATGGAACACTGTAGGATAATAACGAAACAGTCTAAAAGCTGGATATAATTTCGTCCTACGAGCTTAGACAATAATCTGCCAAATCAGAGATATTTTGTTCTGAAAATGTGGGTCCCCTGAAAAAAGAAGCTGGAAAACCACTGACACATAGATCGTGGTCAGTATGATTATAAATAACAAACCTCGCCATCCTAACTCGCTCTTTTATTTTTTCAGTATTTTGTGTTCGACTTCCATGTCCCCCCCGATGTGATGTTTGACAAGATCTTGAAGTTGTCTGTAAGTTGTTTTGACACATAACAGGCTCAGTATTCCATGTAATTTCTAGTTTGCTGAGGTATTCTAGCTGACAGTACACATAATGTCTTATACCTGCGACCATCCCATAGGTAATCCATTCCAAAAACCTGCTGCGCAGTGGGACACTGGTCGGGACTTTCAAACTGGATGTTGGCACAATCTACTCCCAGCAAGGTAGAGGACTGATGTGAATAAGCCTTGTTATTACAGATGTATATGTTAGATAGATAGGTAGATAGATAGATAGGTAGATAGGTAGATAGGTAGATACATAGATACATAGATACATAGTATAGATAGATAGATAGATAGATACACAGATAGATAGATAGATAGATAGATAGATAGATAGATACATAGATATATAGATAGATAGATAGATAGATAGATAGATTGATAGGTTGATAGATAGATAGATAGATAGATAGATAGATAGATAGATAGATAGATTCATAGATAGATACATAGATAGATAGATAGATAGATAGATAGGTAGATACATAGATACATATAATAGATAGATAGATAGATAGATAGATAGAAAGATTTACTAACGGTCATATAAGAAAAATACATTTCTTTTCTGCAATGTTTTTACAGAACATCAGTTTTACCACAAGTGGGCCGCTTTGTCTGACCCTGATGACATCACAGCAGGGTGTAAGGGCTACATTAAATGCGACATTTCAGTTGTGGGCAAAGGAGACACTATAAAAACTCCCCACAAGGCCAGTGAATCTGATGAAGATGACATAGAGGGGTAAATTGAACGCTACTGAATATGAAATTTGGTCACTTTTGAATGTGGAATCAAACGTGAAAATGAATGTGTTGAAGATGCTCACAGGATTTATATATTTCAACTTAACATTGCATCAACAACTATTAACCAAATTTTCCCATTTGATTATTTTCTCATTTGTATTTCAGCAATCTCCTGTTACCAGAGGGGGTTCCTGCCGAGCGCCAGTGGGCCCGCTACTATCTGAAGATCTATAGAGCAGAGGGACTCCCCAAGATGAACACCAGCATCATGGCCAATGTCAAAAAGGCCTTTATAGGAGAGAACAAAGACCTCGTTGATCCGTACATCCAAGTGCTGTTTGCTGGACAGAAGGTAACTGTAAAGAGAAGGATCAGTTCAACAGAGTCATCTGTTGTTTTTTTTGTTTTGTTTTTTTGTTTTTTAGCTCTCCCAAAATGTATCTAAATCAGTTATTTTACATCATAATGAGTCATTGTGGGCAGAATTGTGGGATGTGTTGAATGTTTTAGCTACCAGCCAATCTCTCCCTCTTCCTGCCCCCCCCTCTCTCTCTCTCTCTCTTGCTGCATATGATTGTCTCTCTCTTCTATTTGCGAGACACTTCACGACTGAAAATGCATTGTGTGATTACAGGGGAAGACGTCAATCCAAAAGAGCTGCTATGAGCCAATCTGGAATGAGCAAATCGTTTTCACCGAGATGTTTCCACCACTGTGCAAACGCATGAAGATCCAGCTCCGCGACTCGGATAAAGTGAATGATGTGGCCATAGGAACACATTTCCTTGACCTGCGCAAGATTGCCAATGATGGAGACAAAGGTGATCATGCCATGGTCTTCCTCAGTACCTGACATGCTTTGTGTGGTTAATTATGAGTAATTTCAATCAAGAGTTGTTTATTTTAATAGAATAGTCAGGCGTGGATGCCGTCATAGAATAATACATTTATAAGGTTGCACACACACACATACACGCACACACACACACACACACACACACACACACACACTGAAATGACGGCAACAAGGAAACATCAGGAGAGCAGGTTTAAATATCATATCCACGCCAAATTATAGGTTGACTGAAACCCCATGTGATTGGACAGAGCGTGCTTATACGTGTAAACACGTAGCAGAAAGCCTGTATGCAGGTCAAATGGTCAAAGCTAGAAGTGAGAGAGAGAGGTTCTGTTAGATCGAAGAGCTTTATATCTTCCGACAAGCCGATAAGACTTTTCCAGATAATCATTTCTTCCCCGACTCTCAGGCTTTCTTCCCACGCTGGGCCCTGCCTGGGTGAACATGTACGGCTCCACCCGTACCTACACCCTGATGGACGAGTACCAGGACCTGAACGAGGGGCTGGGCGAGGGGGTGTCCTTCAGGGCCCGCCTGCTCATCAGCCTGGGCATGGAGATCCTGGACACCGCCTCCCCCGACATATCCAGCTCCACCGAGGTGCAGGTGGACGGGATACCCAACATCTCAGAGGTGGGTTCCCGGGACGTGCGGCGCAGAAAGCCCATTGTGGCTCACGGTGACAGGTCGTTACCGTGTCATTTCAGTGAATTATTGATTGTCTTAATTTAGCCCAGAGGCTGCATTATTAACCTGCTATTTCCATTATGCGGTTTCTTTCATTATTGTTGCACAATGAAAGGCACACAACAGACTCAGTCATGCACAGTGAGGGACAGTGCCTGTAATTCCAAAGCTCTGTGGGATTCTGTTCTCACCATGCCACTACACAGTGGGATAGTTTACCACATTTTCCCAGCATGCCACATTGCATATTTATATTTATATTATAATAGCTCAACAATTTCCGGTTAGAATTTGGTGAATGAATGAATGTTGTTTGTCCATGTTCACAGACTGCCACTGGGAAGATAGAGGAGTTTTTCCTTTTTGGGTCATTCCTTGAAGCCACAATGATTGACAGGAAGATTGGTGATAAGCCAATCAGCTTTGAGGTCACAATAGGTAACTTTTAACAATACTTATCTCTCTATATATAGATGTTGCGTTCGATTTCTATGTCCAAAAGACGGGTATAGTGGAATGCTTGGAGTGTTGCAAGGGAACAGCTACAACTATAGTTTGCATCCTGTTGAGTTTGTTGTTGTGTTTATGGACCATAAATATGGCCAAGATTAATAGTTCTTATACAAGCTAGTTAAATAATGCTCCTCCACTAACTGTCTGATAGTCCCAAAAAATATTTGCTCAATATCTTTTCCCATCAGCAACAGTCAGTCCGGACGTAACTCCCACACTGTAGTCAAGGTTTTAGGCCTAGAGAATCTGTTTTTCTAAAGACCTTGGCTATGGTGACAGTTGACCGGAAATCAGCTGCAGTCAGTTCAAGAAAGTAATGTTTGTTATTGTTGTCAAGTTTAAACCACCTATGCATATCACTGTCTCATACTTACACTGTCTCGTCATCATAAGAGATATGATAGGACAGATACGACACAGCTATTGGGACTGCGACCAATAACATAACCGGCAATCGCCAGGTAACTATGGAAACGAGATTGACGGAGTCATTAGGCCGAAATCGAGGGGGAAGAAAGGCGGAGGGGATGGCGACGAGGAGGAGAATGAACTAATCCAGAACTCCAGCGAAGAAGAGATGGATGATGACGGGGACATGGCGTCAGTGGCTGCGACCCCGCCCATGAAACCTGTTATTACTGACAGGTCAGAACTGTAGGAACGCTCTCAAACTCCTTCGTCAGTTCAAGGAGGAGTCTCACAAGTCTTCACGAATACTTAACCCAAAGAAGGCAGTTGGGGCAAACAGGTCATACTGTTTAGCTTCCATTCTTCTACCTTCCTATTGATTACTTTCTTCTTCTACGCATCTACAGGAACTACTTCCACCTGCCGTACTTTGAGAGGAAGCCATGCATCTACATCAAGAGCTGGTGGCAGGACCAGAGAAGGAGGCTGTACAATGCCAACATTATAGACAACATTGCAGATAAACTGGCAAGTCAATAAACCTCAGCAAAAATACCCAATACCCAAATACACACAGAGCTGGTGTTAAATGTTGTTAACTATACATGATTTAACTAAATTGTAGCGTAGATATGTATAGTATGCTAATGCCAGAGGTATTAGATGTTATGTATCAACATGCTCAACATGTTTATATTTTTATATCCGTGTACAGTTTCCCCTTATTATATTTCTTATTTTTATTCCACTTTTATATGCTTTTCCTTGTTTGTATGTTCTGTTTACATCTTACATCTGTTACCTGCAATGCTGCAGTGATGCAGTAATTTCTCTATCTATCTATCTATCTATCTATCTATCTATCTATCTATCTATCTATCTATCTATCTGTCTATCTATCTATCTATCTATCTATCTATCTATCTATCTATCTATCTATCTATCTATCTGTCTGTCTGTCTGTCTGTCTGTCTGTCTGTCTGTCTGTCTGTCTGTCTGTGTCTGTCTGTTTGTATCTATCTATCTATCTATCTATCTATCTATCTGTTTGTCTGTCTATCAGTTTCTATCTATCTATCTATCTATCTATCTATCTATCTATCTATGTATATCTATCTAAAATCTTCCACTGTTCCAACAGGAAGATGGACTGAACGATGTGCAGGAGATCATCAAGACAGAGAAGACCTATCCTGAGCGCAGACTTAGAGGAGTCCTGGAGGAGCTCAGCCAAGGATGCAGGTCTGTCACGACACACTTAACCCAACCTTTTACAGTTAAGTTATTCTGTACACACTTAACCCAACCCTTTACAGTTAGGTTATTCTGTACACACTTAACCCAACCCTTTACAGTTAAGTTATTCTGTACACACGGAACCCAACCCTTTACAGTTAGGTTATTCTGTACACACTTAACCCAACCATTTACAGTTACGTTATTCTGTACACGCTTAACCCAACCCTTTACAGTTACGTTATTCTGATTTTACATTTTCAAATTAATCGAGTCTTAATCCTTT
>OMKL01017321.1:1711-16359 GCA_900302295.1 Parasudis fraserbrunneri
CACAAAAAAACACGAAAAAAAAAAAAAAAAAAAAAAAAAAAAAAAGCCTAAATAAAATAATGCCGCCAATGACAGCACCGTTCCCTCCGAGATTCACCATTTGAATGCATCGTGGCATCCGTGTTGTGAAACTTTCAAGTGACTGAAGTTTTATGGTGCATTTAGGGACACGCAGTATCCAATGAATGAGCGGCCACTCTGACGATGCTGCCAAGCGCTACCGGTCGGCACGCCCCCAGCATGGATACAATCAGCAGTTACAGGCGCTCACAGGAGACAGTCACTATGCTGGAGAGTGTATTGAAGCCGCGATGGGAGTTATGACATCTAAGTTTTCAGACGTATTATTACCAGAACCAGTGCACTAAACAGAGAACCTTTCGTTTTGTTTGTCTACATTTTTATCTGAAACGTCTCTCCATCAGGATGTTGGTGTTATTGGAAAGCCGGGTATGATCATAAAGTCACTTCTCTGATGAGAGCGACCTCCTCACCACCACCACCACACAAAGGGAACCACGGAACAAGTACTTTTTACAAGCTATCAGTTTTTGAATGTTACTAAAGAAACAAAGGGGCTGTTACGAATACGAAATGGATCACTTTGCTGCAGAGTGCCTTGTTTCAATGTCCAGTCGTGCAATTGTTCACGGTCCTAAAGGGAATAGGGAGATGAAACCAGAAATCGCGTCTGCTCCAAAGAACGGAGAGGAAATTAAAGAACCCATGGTTAAAGATAACTCCTCGCTTTTTGTGGTGGCAAGAATTTTGGCGGATTTTAACCAACAGACTCCAAACAATGTTGCCGACCAGGCGAAAATAAAGGAGGAGAACATACCGAACCTCATAGATGATGATGGAAACTCTGCCACACCTACCACCATCTCCGATCCTGCGCTCAAACAAAGAGGCAAAAGATTGAGAGGTCGAACGGAACACGAATCACCTCAGAAAAAGCACAAATGCCACTATTCAGGTTGTGAAAAAGTTTATGGCAAATCATCCCACCTCAAAGCCCATCTAAGGACACACACAGGTCAGTTTCATTGGATGCAAATGTCTGTTGCTTTATTGAAGATTAATTAGCATAGTTCCATAGCATGCAAAACTATATAAAATTATCAAAAGTGAGTACAAGTTATTGTACTATAATATGATTTTCTTACAATCAATACGATGTCTTTTCAGCCTAGTCCTATTAATAGTATAGCCTACTGAGTAGCTTACTGATTTGGCCTATGCATTTATGTTCATAGATAGTATTTAAATCAATAGCATACATTTGCTGCATTGATGTAAAGCATTTAATTGGATTGTTCCTTGAAGTTGGACAGAACTTTCCGAAATGCCCTTTTATTTCATATGGGGGAGGGAGCCACAAATAGTGCCACTCCCACTCAAGACAGCGAGCACTGTCGCGGCGCTGTTTCAACCCCATTACCTGAGATGCACCCCATCATTGGGTTAAAGATGTGGACTGCGGTGCAGAACACAATTACATATCTCATATGTCTAGCTTTTTTTGGTATGCAAATTAGAGTCATGATTTTGGTGAGCCTCGTGGCAGCAGAGAAAGGCGTACAGCCACATGATCCATCAAAGATAAAGCCAAGTGAATATGTGTAATGTCTATACAACAACTGGCATCAGCAACATGATGTGATATGCATCAGAGATACAGGCTACTGAATAGGTGTCTATACTACTGGCATGCAGAAAGTTTTCAAATCCATCTGGCAAGTTGTAGTACCGTCACACTGCAGAGAGAAAGGTCATCAAATGAGAGAAGAGAAAATCCAAATCACCATTATGTCACATTTGACCTTCTTGAAGGACCATTCCTCCGATATTATAACAGCTCTTTGCATTCCTCAGGAAAGGCTAGACTGAAAAAAAATGTAGATCAAATCAATTGGGGGTTGATAATAGTTCTGCAGTCGCCTGTCTGCCCAAAGCCCTTTGTTGTGATGTGCCACACCCCCACTAGACAGACTGCCAGCTGATCTGGCCAGCAACAGACTCAACTAGCTGAGCCCAGACCAGACATAAGCAGCCATACACACGGTAGCTGGTAGCCTATCCCTATGCTCTATAGTCTAGAGTCCATCTATACAGCTCAAAATGCTTCTTCACACTCATACCCAGAGATAGATTGAAGAAAACCAGCCTTTGTGAAACACTTTGTGTGACCTGCATCTGCTTTGACTTGAACATAGCCATGCTGCAGTCCAATGTAGCTTTCTACAAAGCTAAAGAATAGGCCAACATCTGCCCTTTTTGACAGTGGTATTATAGCAATCAGCACAGGTATGGTCAAGTGTCATCCCTGGTAGTCTATTTGGTTTCATCATCAGGCATTACCAGCCAAAGTCTTATATGTAGCAGCTGCAGCTTGATGCTCAGCATGACTGATCTGAAGTTGGCAATGCTGTTTGGGGTCATTGTGGGTCATGTTGTGCATGCTTAGTTTGTAGTTCCACATCATAACTGTTTATAGGTATTTCAGACTCCTTTTGCAGTGAGCTCGGGTTTCTTCATTGGGCGCTTATCCATATCCTTAGGGTGCATGTACTTTGTGTTTTATTATTAGTTCAGGTGTGCTACTATTGTTTTATTATAAAACAAAAACAAAAAACATTCACATGAAAAGGAGGCATTTGTCTGATTAATCAACAAAGGGGAGCTATACTGTTCTATCAATATTCCTATGCATTTCCTTTTCCCACTGACATAAAATGCCTCTAATCACTCCACCTGGTCTTTTCTATCTTTTTTGTTATTGCTCACTATCATCCCTGCCCTCGCTCCTCTCCTCAAAGGATTTTTCATTTGGCACAGACTTTCTGTTGAGATGTGCTCCTGTGTCGGGCTTTGCGATTGAGTCGTGGTCTGGGCGAATAATGACCATTTTCTGCTTATTTGTTTGGGTAATCAGAGGATGTGGGTCATCTGAGTTCAGCCGCCTCGCCTCAGCCAACCTGCAGTGTCCTGGAGAGCTGTTCTCCAGCACTCAGCACGTTTCCTCTCAGCCTCTACTAGCAGAGCAAAGAGAGAATGGATCCCGGCCTAGTTCCAGCCAGACACCGCTAGGATGGGGGAATACTGTGAGAGTACAGAGAGAGAAAATACAGCGCCAGAGAGCAGGCGTCCTTATTTGACTCCTGTTACACCCCAAAGCCTATTCATACCAGCTTTGAGCCTCTTCTGTAATATATCATAGCAACAGGAACTGGAAGCCAAACTGCATTTTAGTCCATTTGGCAGTGTGCACTGCAAAGAAAAATCTTTCCAGGAACAGTTTAAGATGAACATGACCCCGTAACAAATTCCACGAGAGAAACATAATAACCTGTTTACTTCACTATCTAGAACCATGTAATGGTCTCTCCAAGTTTTAATTCTGTTTTTCCTTTTCTGAATCATACTGTGTTCAAGAATGCTACTTATTGTAAAGCAGTTTACCAGTTTTACTACTCATCAAAACATTCTGAGTCCAGGTTTATTGAGGTGGAAAGGTTGAAAATTGAATTGCTAAACAGGACAATCCTTTACCTCTGTGTATTAACCATAACTCTATCTGATTACATGTCCTTAAATTAACTTTTGCCTCAACAGTAATGGCATTAGGACATGCGACCACAAGGTACAGTATTTTATCTGCACCCCCACACCACTGAAACACTGTTCGCAATCCATTTAAAATCCTTATTGTAAAAGTCAGTGCCTGTGGTCATTACGTTTAGTAATTTGTCTGATTGGTAAGCTCGTGATGGTAACTTGTGATTTGCATCATTGCATGCTAGACTAGTTCAGTGATGCTGTCAGTTCAGATCTAGAGACCAAGCTCATCCATTAGTTGTTCAACTCTTCCTAATATATTCAGAGTAGTGGTAACAGTATACATACATATAGAGCTAACCTAAAAATTGCGTACAACACAAATGGATCATACTGTATATGATGACAACAACTCATATGTAGTATCTGTACATAAACGGTATCAGATAAAGTAATGATAAAATACCTGGTCACATATCCTGTCCCTGGGGACTTCTGGGTTTCTTTCAAAGACCAACTGAAATCCAGGCAGGGAAAATGTTTTTATTCCAAAGGCAATCAACAATCATGTTTGGATGAACACAGAATCTCAAGTTCCATATTCAATTCATCTATAACATATAGGCCCCTTTTCACTGTGGAAGATTGTCATAGATGAGTAAACACATGTGTAACGATATAGAATAATGAACTAACTATTCATTATTGTATATCTGTGGTTACACCTGTGTTTACTGTTTACACATCTATGACAAGTCAAAATGTCTGCTGTGAAAAGGGCCTATTGCCACTCTAAAAGCTTATTTATACTGGGGAGGTGAGCAACATGAAAGAAAGTGTCAAGCAACAATTTCTTCTGTCGAAACGACATTTCTGTTGAGCAACAGTTAACAAAAGTGCAGAGCACCTTAGCATAAATCAACCATAAGCGGGTGTGTCCATAGGAAACATCTTTTCCAGCTGGCAGTGCTTGAGGGAAACGCTTCTGAGTGCTGGTCAGGGTTGCTATTGTTGCTAGGCTATAATCAGAAACTAGGCGCTCTTTTGCTAAATGGAAGCACGGCGCTAAATGGAAGCACGGCGTTTCCATTGAAACGAATGACGAAAAGAAGCCAGCGCTGAAAAGACACGTTATCAGTAGACATGTTACATAAACCTGTGAGAAAACAAAGTTTTGCCCCTAATTATATCCCCAAACAACAGGATATTATGGATTCACAGAATCTTTTCAAATTTGCAGTGCACATTCATAACCATAAGAGGAAGAATCCTATTGATTATGGTGACCCCATGACCTTTTCTCTAGTGCCACCATCAGGCCAAACATTTAATAGTGATTATGATGATAATGATTAGTGTATCTCCTGATCCAATTTCCACCAAACGTGACAAATTTCTATTCTATTCTCATAAAACTAAAAACATTTAACTACTCCTCAATGGCTCGAATTAGGGGCTAATCAGGAGTTTTCAGGAGAAGAGTAGAACAATAGATAATAACATAATCTACATGGAATTTGTTTGTAGAAATCAGGAAATGGTAATGGTGCCAGTATCAACTTTCTTTCCTCTGCCTGGCTGGCTGCGTTTTGTTTCTATCGGAGGCGCAGGGATTTCGTCACAGCGCGCGGTTGGACGCGAGCTCGCCGAGGAGTGCATCGTTACCAAGCCACCGGAAAATAACGGGTGTCAGAGAGCAGCGATGCCGTTGACGCATCCTATGTGGCACATAAGGGGCTCTGATTTTTGGAAACACAAAAATGAACTAAAAGACTACTTTTGCCAAAATAGAGAGAGAGAGTGTGAAAGAGAGAGAGAGGGAGAGAGAGAGAGGGGAAATGCATGTAAGGGTAATACATGTGCATGTTCTAAAGATTACAAATCCAAAAATCTCATTTCAGGTTGACTAAATCTAATTTCGGTTGGACTTTAAAGTTTGTCCTCCCAACTGAGTTTGTTGGGGCACATGTTGGAGGGACAGGAGGATGTAGCAGTGGAGGGAATACATGCTGAATACAAATTGCTCATTATATATGAGTGTGAAGGCTGGGAATCTGTAGCAGGTTGAGGGTCTAAGGTTACCAGACAGCTTTGTCTGATCTCCTGAGATGGGGAGCTGTTCCACCCCCCCCCCAGCACATACACTTGTCCTATGTTGTGGAAAATGCTGTCATGTAGCACTGGTGCCCACTTTCTAGTCAGCTGGAACAAACCCTTACAAAAAAGTATTATAGTAGTTTGATGGTATTTTCAGTTTTACCATGATACTGGCCATTGTATAAATAATGGACCATGGTACAACCATGGTAAGAGTCCTGGATCGCCATGGTACCACTTTTTGTTTCACTTAAATAATACAACGGTGATATGGTATAATCCATTTTAAACCATTTTCTGGTCGCTACTATGATGTTAGTGACCATAAATTATGGAAATACCATGAGCTGCACATAGCAGTGTCACCGCCAGACATTTCAAACCAACATTGATTTTATCCATGTTAGTGAGTTTCAATTGGCTCTAACCAATTTACCTCTACAAACATACCTCTATCTCTGATGTCATCAGCGAAGAACCATTTTCCCCAAGAGACGAGCTGTGGTGGGGTCATGAAGTAGAGGTCATGACGTTCTCTGTGGAACCTCATTACTTTGCTCTGGTCATGTCATGTAAACTGCCATCTCTAATGGAGAGATGGCCCCTGACAAGCTCATTACAAGTCATGTCTTTTTCAGAGAAAACTGTCTGAGCCTTCTGTTCTCTGAACGGCTGGGGCTAACAAAAGGGCCATCATGTCAGGGGTTCAAGGCCAGAATTAATCTCTGAATCACCAGGAGGAATGGGGACAATATTCCTCAAAGACAAAGAGTCTAGTGGTATATTTTACACTTGGTTTGTCTTTTTGTCTGGATCCAGCTCTTTTGTGCTTTATTGGGGGCACCTCTAATATTGTGGGATAGTGACAGAGGGGCCCCGGGACTGTCCTTTAAAAGTAAGAGGCACCACCTGTCAGCTCTTTCACAGTTCCTCCACCATTTTGAAATCAATTATACATGCATACTTTCTATTTTAGTTGAGTAACAACCCGTTTAAAAACAAAACATTTTTCAACATTAAATTATCCCAAATTCCACATGGAAAATGAAGCAGGGATCTCTTGACTATATATACACACCACATCCCTGCCAGTGGTGTTATTTTGGTATGTTCTGCTACACAGCAGCATGCTGTGTTCCTGTCTGAATGATGGTGGTGATGAGGTAGGTGGGTGGAGATGGGGATTTTCCCGCTTTTCCTGCAGCCTGACCTTGGCTCAGTGATGGGTAACGACTCCACTGGGGGACAAGAGGTCAGTCTGTCTACCCTCCACACACCAGGCTTTCCACCCGCCGCCCCTCTGCTTAGCCCTATTTCCACTGGAGACCTCGACAAAATGACAGCTTCGAGGAGGAGCTAGACAAAAACCTGTTTGTGTTATTCTCCCTGGTGATGATACAGTTGAACATGTCTGTGAATCCACCAATGGACAAGTTGCAACATTTGGTCCCTTTTAGGATCATAATGATCTGTTATTAGATTAAGTTTTCCTCAAAGGGGCTCTTGTAAATAAAATCTGGTTGGCTCCATTGAGCTCACGTGTAGTGGAACAGTATGTATCCAATGGAAACAAGGTATTAGTGAAATCTACTTGATCCCTGGGATGTAAATAAAACCAAACTGGGGCTGCCATCTTGCCTGTTCTAATCCTCTGGCTCAGTGCTGCTTGTGTTATTCTCCTGGGTGTTGGCCCATGACAGACTTAGGGGGCCACATCTCCAAGGGGTGTAGTTGTGTACACACTGTATTTGTGCTATCTCATAACCTTTACATGTAAAGATGACTAAAGGACAGTATGTTACTGATGTTGGAATACACAACCACATGTATACAACTTACGATGAAGCAGCCAAGCGTGGTTGGCATTCATGATACTCAAAGACCTTAATCTGTTTCTTGGCTGACTGTGCTGATTTAGATTTTACACAGAGCTCATATATTCTTTACTTAGCCTTGGAGTATTCCTATAAAAGTCACCATGTCTACCCCCCACCCCGGGCCGTCGCTCTGTTCTGCGACCTGTTCTCATGCAAAGTGAAATAGGGGCTGAAGCGTGTTGTGTTCCGAGGCCCAGCCCCGGCGGCAGCTTGTGGTGGGGTGTCGATTACCACAGACAGGAAGAGAGGGATATAGACCTGAGGTACACTGCATTTTTCACCTCCGCCGTGGAAAAACCACCAACCGCATCTCTCACGCAATGGCAGGGATCTGCAGTCCACAGAGAGAGAATGTACAGTACAGCATAGTGGGGGGTGGGGCGGTATGCTGGGATATACGCTGTCAATGCCCTCCATTGATGTAGGTCATTTATTCAGCTGCATCTGCAGCCAATCTGATTAGCGTGTTAAGGGCTGTGACCTCTGCAGGAGAGAACACCCCTGTCAGACTAACAACGAGAAGGTCCCCTTTTCAGAGCGGGAGCCTGCCAGTTGTCCACTGTCCGTGGTGAATTCAATGTGGTTCTAGTTAGAGAGTTAGGAATGGCTGAATGCTCTGTGGGTCTGACGTTGGATAAGTCTCGTCTCTTGCTGGGCTGTTTACATTCCCTGTGGTGTGGTGTAGGTGTGTGTTCCTCTTCTCTGTGGGAAGAAATCATCTCATTCACAACACTGGGGTGTGGTCCTCAGAGAGAGATGAGGAGGACAAACAGTTGGTTGAGCTTATAGGGCAAGGCCTTTGTGTGTGTGTGTGTGTGTGTGGGAGGGGGGGTCCCATAACCATTTCTCACTATTCCTCTCACACCCTCCCTCAGCGTATTAGATAAGACGTTGGATAGCACAGGCACCATGCAGTCAGCCTGTATCTCGTGTCATCTGTATGTACAAGAGTGAGGCCTCCCTCTTCTGGCATTCCAGTACCTCTTTGTTTTGATATAAGGTTAGCAGGGATATCTATCTCATCGCCTGTGTGCTGTAGTATTGATGGACTCCATAATCAGCTGAATTAACTGGCAGTGGGCTGTGTGAGAGAGAGTCACAGATGATGGGGATATCTCTGCCTCCAACGGATGTGCCAGTGATTCTGTAGACACACTATAAACACCCACTCATGGCTGCAACTGTCTTCATGCCCTTAGTGAACCAGGGTTAAAAAGATTAGCTGACTGCTTGCACAACAGCCAGGCTACAGGTCATTTTAGCCAGTCCTCAAGGCTGAAAGAGAGAAGCCCACTTACACTAATTGAGGCAATAGTGATGAGCTGGTCAATGCAGTCAAGCTATCCCCCTGATTCCCCCCCGAAGGGTTAAAAGGATGAAGTAATGTATGGCTGAGTGTGCGCAGGAATCAGACAGTCGTCCTCGACCTCGCCGTATGTCTGTGGGTGAATGTCAATAGCCCCGTGCGGAGCAGACAAGGGGGAGTGAGTTACTGTTAGCATGCACGGACGTCTGATTGAAATGCATCATGCCTCTCCTGCTGGGAGTGAGACTGCCGCTATTGTTCACAAACTGACAGCTATAGGCCCGCTATGGGGAGGCGGGCTATTCAGTGGCAAGAAAAGTCCTCTTAACAAAGACAAAGCATGGCCGTAGATCAAATGCTCTCTGTTTTAGGAGCTTTCTCTTGACAAGTATAAGCTATTCCTGATCGCTATACACCTGACTCCTCCGTGGGTTCTTTGTTACCCCAGCAGAGATAACTAATTCCAAAACATATCTGAAGCAAAATGTTAATGGAAGTTTAGAAACGACATGTTTTGACTTAGTGATGTCCTTAGTAACGTGACACCCCTCCCACGGAGTACATTTCTTATACTCGGATGAACATCCACTCTAACAGTTGTTTTCAGCTCTGTGACATATTTCAAAACAAGCAAGCCATTTTTCTTCTTTCAGACCACACAGAGCTTTCTAAACCTTTGTTGTTATTTTTGCTCCAGCGGGGGCTGCATGTAAAAATGCTGTACAATGATGAAAAGAGGAGCAGCAAGCCTCAATGTATATTTATTGTTTGCCACGCACATATGTTCATGTTTATATCCCCTTGGCGTGCAGTAGTGTGTGTGAAGGGAGTGGCGGGGTGCAGATGGGTGTGGACTTAACCCTATCCTGTCCCTAATGCCGAGTGGGTGCCAGCCAACAATGATGTCATGGATGGAAACCCTGCCGCAGTGGTCACAGTGATATGGATATGAGATGCTGAGGAATCATCTTAGTATTTACCCAGAGGGGAGCTCTATGGCTGGTTGTCTGGTTGCAGGGCTGGCTGGCTCCTGGTTGGCCTCAGGCCACAGTTGGCCGTAAACACTCAAGTAAATTACAGCCTTCTGATGAACCCTGCCACTGTAGTTAGTGGTGCCCCTCTGGGTTCATATTACCAGACTCTGCCATTGAGCCAGCATGGAGCTGAGGTAGCTTTTAGCCTGATGAGCTGTCATGAGCAGTATGAGCATCTAACCTGACCAACCCTTCTTTTTACTGGTATGTTTCTCCATATGTCTTTCATAGTGAGGAAGCTGACACAGCTTATAAAATGTGAAGTCTGTCGAACTTTACTTTGCACACCGACTTTGCATTTGTTGCCTGGCTTGTTTCTACAGAGCTCTGAAAAAGACATTTCCTGTTATGACTTTAACTGTAGGCAGAGCAAGGTGATCTCTCTTGAGGATCCACATGAAGGGAGTTTTTCAGCCTACAGTTGCTCTAGCACTGCATAGCTGTGTGCGAGAGTGGCCCATGCCTGGGGAAACAGCAGGAATGTTATCTGCTCTGCTGTGAAATGCTGGTAGCAGCGTTGCCGGAGCAGGTGACCCAAGTTCTCTGGCGCTCACGTCAAACTGCGATGTGATCTCTCCTCCTCAAGTGTCCTATAGTATATTCTTGAGAGCTACTCACAACGCTGTTACTTTTGACCATTTCTGCACATGCTCAGAAGTCAGTTGATAAGAGGAGAATGGAGACAGAGAGGAACTGAGGTGAACAGTTTACTGACCCAGTGGCCCCACAAGAGAACAGTTATATAACAGGAGCACCTGTGACATAATCACATGGCCTCAGAGGGGAGACACTGGTAGAAGTACAGTTTGCGTGGATGATGTAACTCACTCACAGGGTAATTGGGTCAGTGTGTTCGTTAGAGAAAAGCTTCCCTAATTACCCCTCCCCCCCTCCTGATGTCCCACTCACCCATTCTGAGAAAGAAAGGCCACATGCGTGGCCAGAGATGGGCTGGCCAATCGGCGAGCCCCAACGTCACGGTCGGGACGGTGCGTTGTTGGGATCATGCTGTCGCTGGATGGGGCAGAAGAGAGGGATGAGGGGAGTGGCTGACTGGATGCTCTCCTTCATGGAGTTGTTGAGTGGTGGCTGAACACTATTGTCTATAGAGACGTATGCGAGTGTGACAACCCCCCACTACTGAGAGGTATAGCTCCTATCATTGTTTTCCCCTCAAGATCAAACCTTTAGTTTTCCAGACCTCCCCATTGTTGTCAGGAATTGGCTCTTACCACCCTCATGGAGACCCCAAGCCTCATGTTATGAAACCGGTATACAGTGAAGTGGGGCATTGCGTGTCTGCCTTTATGTAATTGACTGTTTCAGGGCTGACGTTGGAGCAGCCGTTGGCGTCTGTTTTTCTTTTGATGCAGTAGTAACACTTTTGACCCAGTTGTCATTATAGTACATCAAAAGCAGTTTGGATCACAATGGGCAGGGTAATAACCACGTCCTCTTTCCTTAAAGGTCCCCTCCAGATGTATCTTAAACCCTTAAAAATGTTCTATGTTGAATAACAATTTGTAAAAATATGGGTTTCCACCAAACCTGGCTTAGCAGCATCTCTACACCTTTACCCTCATAAAAAATGCAAGGTTTTATGAATATGCAAATTGGCAACAAGCACCCATTGATATTTTCCAGGAATTCCAAGTCAGCAGCTAAGACATGTGCAATACCTACTCAGCTTTCTGTGTATGCTGAAGCTAAAGGTGTCAAGTTACCACATACTGGACCATGACAGGTTGGACCTATTGGTGACATCACACATGCAACTCAGATTTCAAGGAAGTACAGAGAAACTCTCCCTCTCCAGAGGAAGAATGTGAAAAAGGCGCTCTGGTGACAATTTCTGCACAAGTAACAATATGTATAGTCAAAGTCATGCTTCCAAAAGGAGTTAACCATAAAAAAAACATGTTTTTGAGTGGAGGGGATCTTTAAGAGCCCAAGGAGCTCCAAACGGAGTGGGGCGTCTCAGTGGGTTGCCGTTGGATACCCGATGCTTCTACTACCACTGCATTACTGTATCAGGGAAGATAGACTGGCTATCTCCACTCAGCTCTCTGGTGTCTGGTGAAATATTGATGTTGTTGGATCTGTTACACTGGTTGTTGAGCCTTAAGCAGCCTGCAGCGCACGGCTCCACTTCTCAGCCCATAACTTAACTCTGCAGTGCCAGGTGGCACCACAGGCTGTTTCTCTTGTTAATAAGGTGGGAAATCAGAGACTCCATTAAAGGTGGACTTTTTGATCGGATGAGGGCTATGCCAATTACATGGAATAGGCACTTATGTGGAGTCTGCACTGTCCTCACTTTTATGGGCCGGCAATAAAGACAATGTAGACTCGACCATTAAATTATGTACTTATTCCAAGTAAGTGCACATGGTTGAGTCTACACAGTCCTCATTTCAAACGATCAAAAATCTTACAGAGTACACCTTTAATTCTATAGAGTGAGAAGAGTGCATCAAATGTCAGTGAGGGTTGTATTTCCCGTTACTTCAGGAACTATAGGCTAATCTTAGTTTTTGTCTATTTTTGTTTACGTTCCAAGGAGGGTTCAATCCAGGATGTTTAAACAGGGTCAAACAAGCATGACCTCTTCATCTTTATATACAGTACATTGTATCACTGTGTGGGAAAGATAACTTGAAACTGTGCGTTTCTCTGTGTTTGCTCAAGCAGGAGAATGAGTACAGTACATTCTGTGGATGTATGTTTTGGGAATTCGTAGTGCGAGACCGGAGGCGTTTCTGCTAGCCAGTGTGAAATTCATGGATGTGTGTATAATTTTGCGTGTACCAGACCAGTTTGCATGCAGATGGGGCAGCTATATAAGAGCCAGCAGGAGTGGTAGTGGGCAGGGCTGACTGAGTGTGTCTTGAGCTGAGGAGGTGAGCCATCTAAGGATACAGACTGGGCTGTCTAGACTTGCTCTGTCTGTCTGCATATTTTGTAACCATGCAGTAAAGGGGGAGGGACCATGGCTGGTAGTGCACCGGGTTTTTGCCTTGTTTATGAGGTTCATTGACATCAGGTAGCATTTGAGTGTTTGAACTTGAACAGCACTGTTTCCATTGTGGCCCTGAGCGAAACCACAGAACAAAGATAGTGTTTGGCAGACTGCTCTCATGTGCTCTCATGCTTGCTATAAACATGCATACATTTCAGTGTCTCTTCCTCGTCATATCTTCAACCCATGGCTTATTTTTATGCTATAACAACTGATCCCATTCCCGTTGTAAAGGGCTAATGCATCAAAAGCACATGCTCTGCCCCTCCGTATAGTACTGCTAGGTCATGCGGGCAAAATTAGAACGCAGCTATTGTCAGGCAGAAAATCAGTCACACGGAACTAAAAGGAATATGATATTAGCCATAATGGCCAGTACATGCAAAACACTGTATTTAGACTCCATACACACTGTTTCCACATCAAAAAGGAAACCACACCAAGATATATAGTACCATCTGGCTTTGAGTAGATTTGTGTCAAAGCCCACTTTTATTGCCGATGGAGGGGGGAAGGGTATAATTTCCCATGCGGAGAGTCACAGATAGCTGCATGGTGGAAAATGGGCTTGGTAACTATTCTGAAGACCATTAGTGTCTGGAGCTTAGCTAATTAAACTGTGTCTCTGCTCCTCTAGCATGGAGCCAATTCTGAGGTGATTTACCCCATGTCTCATTGCTAGCTACAGGTCCTTTCTGTCACTTTCCCAAACCCATTTAAAAAGTGGCTGGTGTGGGCTGTGGCATTGGCCATACTTACTGGCATAGCTAGGTTCCAGTGGGTCTAGGTTCGTAATTCTTTATGGGGCCCCCTCCTTACAAATGACAGATGTCAATGATGTTAATTCATAGCCATTTTATGTGTGTATAAGCACTATTTACTCTTGGCAGGGGTATCTCTTTGCCCTCTTACCCCCCCCCCCCCCACACATACACACACACACACACAAACACACACCAAAGGCCCAAGGGTGGAGTTGTACATTACCCTAACTCTTCCATTTGATTGCATCTGTAGGCTTAGCTTACGTAAGAATTATCATGTGCCATGAGAACAATTTCCATTTTCTTTTTTCTTTTAATCGGAAGTTCCTTTTCATTATCAGCAATGTTCGTCACAGAGTACAGAGGAAAAGGCAGGTGTTCTGTAAGTGACCTGTAAAAATGGAGGCGCATCTTTAGTGTCCTCTCCGTGGGAAGATGGTATTTTGGAAAATTAAATTATTTTAGTTTTGATCAGCAGGTCATGTAGAGTTTCTGTATGAAAAACTGTGTAACCTGACTATAACCTTTCGACAGGTCCACCTCTATGACACAGAGAAGTAGGAACAGAAAACAGACCAGTCTTGTTCAGCGGGCCCAGTCTTCTCTGAAAATGTCTGTTAGCTATGCATGTCAGTGTTTATGACTCATCAGCACCTAAATACCTTTTATGAATCACTACAATTAGGTGTTTTTGTAAGCAGCTTGTGGCATTTTAAGAGCTAAGAGTTTCATAAGCCAAGTGTTACATACCAGTAAATACATACCACTGTATGTACCATTCGTTTCATATCTCACATTCTGTTCCCATAGTTTTGAACGGCCTTACGTAAATGATTCCCATCCTAATCTGTGTGCAAAGGGTTAAGCTTAAGCCGTGTTACTGTTGAGTAAATACTGACAGCTGTCTCCCTCTGTCCTTATGCTGCAGGAGAACGTCCTTTCCCGTGCACCTGGCCCGACTGCAGTAAGAAGTTTGCCCGCTCCGACGAGTTG
>OMKL01017388.1:2664-13360 GCA_900302295.1 Parasudis fraserbrunneri
TATATGACATTAATAGAAACGTTTTTACAGATAAGACAAAGGATTACCACTTATCGCTGAACAGAACAGATTCTGAGCAGGGTTGGTGTTTCCGTGCCAACCAGGTTAATTGATATGAAGAGTGTAAAATGAAGAAAAAATGGTGCACATGCTTTCTATTCCATCAACTGAATAATCTTCACCGGTAACTGAATTGGAAAACAAAATTATGAAATTGATTGGCCATCCAACTCTTCGTCTCAGGTCTACAACCATGCAGTGCTGATCGAAGGAGGGATAGAAAAACCAGTAGGCCTCCATTGTGTCCCAAAAGGACTAGAATAACAGACAGAGCTCAGTAAGCCCACGCAGAACAGAACAGAACAGAACAGAACAGAACATCTGAAAACATCTGCCGAGGTAGAGGCAGTAAGCAGCCCAATAGACTTAAACCACCACTGACTAAGGAAGAAAAAAATAATATATCACAATTCAAGATTCCTGACAACGGCGAAGTTAAAAAGGCATATTTTGTCATAAATAAAACATAGGAGTGCAGCATTTTGGCACACTCCCTCAACGAAGGCTCCCAGGAGAGGGTTGGGATTCTGTTTGTGAACTCAAGCTTAGCACAGTAAAGGGGGCTATAGCACTGCGTCACCGCGACTCAAACTGCATTCCCATATCCAGCCCTATTCAGCGAGGACCACTCCTCTTTAAAAATTCATTAATTTACAGCAAAAAATAGATTAAAGCGCCCAACTGCGCCAACCTAAAAAGTTTGGCTTGTGAATAGCATTAATAATGAAAACGAGCCCCCGAAACCTAGAGGCACTGGCTCCGAGGCTCGGCTTAGGTTTTGTTGCGCTTTATAATGGGAAGTCATTTACATTTTTTAGAAGTATTACAGCTTTTTGATGGTTGTTTATAATTACATTGTTTTACATGCAAATTGGCTTACAATTGTTACTCATTAAAACATAAGCAGTAGAGTGCAACAACATTCTCGGTTCGTGTAAGACACAGGCTTTACACAAAGTTCACAATGGGAGCTAGGTGCTCAACTAGCATGTAGCTGGCAGTGTTCTCAAAATGACAGCCCTTTTATAAGTTATCATCCCCTCTCTTATCTTTTACATGTTTCTCTTTCAAATCACAGAAATGCTTTTCAGACAGAATCTTAGAAGTTTTTTTTTTTTTTTTTTTAAGATGAAAGGGTTTAGTGAATTTTTAATTCAGATCTGTAGTTTTTGAGGGCCTGGAAAACATTTACAGTGTGACGCCTAGGAGCAGTCAGTTAGATGTACTTAAAAAGAGCTTGTTTGCTCTACAAAGCAGGTTACCGCAACTACAAACTAGGACCAGGCCGATGTCCGATTTTTGGTCCCGATACCAATTTCAATATTTGGAGCTAAAATGACCCATAAACAAATACATCTGCCTGTATACCTTTTTTTTATATAACAATTTCCTTGCAAATATCCGTAATAAATTTAAAAAGAAATTCCATAACCTATATCAAAATGTCTTTTAAACAAATATTACAAAATAAAGGCATGTTCTAACAAAAACTATAACACTGTTTTAACATGCCAGAGGTTGGCCTATGTTGTGAGGAATTCTATTGGTGCTTTATCTGTGCCACTGTGGCCGATAACGACATATCGGTGAAAGGCTACCATCGGCCGATAATACCGGCTAACCGATATATCTGTCTAGCCCCACTGCCTATCTCCTTCCCAGCCTGTTGATAGTGGAGGTTGGTAAAAGGCTTCAGAGCAGGCCTACCTGGTGACTCTGTGTTATGTATAGGCCTGGTAGAATAGGGAACCAGGGGTCTGTTCGCCTGCAGGGGTCTGGTTTACTGCGTCTAATAACAGGTCATTTGAATAATCGCTTTAACCAGGGAGGCATTTAGTAATGCTTTCAGGGACAAAGGAAAGGAATTCTAAATGATGAAATTGGTATGCAAAGGTGAGTCTGCCTGTTCACCGGTATCAACACCGTGGGGCCAGACGGCCAAACATCTTCTGCACAGCAAAGCCACAGACGATGGAGACGGCATCCGGAGCTGCGATACTCTTACTTGGAATATTGTTAACATAGGAAACATAAGCTGTAATTTACTCACTCAGTGACATGACTGGCTTTATCATGCTCATGTTTTCCACAAAATGAGCTTAGCGTGAAACATAGCACAGACACAAGGGTGTATAATGTCATAGATGGGTCAACAACACAGTTCGAACCAATAACCTTAATACTGGGTCTGCACCGTGTAGGTGGGCCAGTGCCAGGGCCCTCACTCATTGAACGGAATGGAGCCATTATTAATGTTATGTTTCAGCTGTGTTTACCTTGCTATGACAAGTCAAAATGTCTGCCTTGAAAAAGGTCTATGCCCCCAAATGTATTTTCACCTTTCAAAGGTTACATTATGGTGGTGCTATATCACTCTTTGTTTAGTTTCATGTGCAGCATGTGGGAGATTCCCATGTGTTTTCAACTTATATTTACCATTATGTGTGACAACTGCACAGCGTGACTTCCATTGTATTTTAATTGGGTGGCAAATCATTCTTGGCAGACAATGGGGGACAGGAACGCGTGCCCAGCGATGCTCCTGTGAAGTCATCAAAATGGTCCCGTACAAAGACGGAGCATTTTGTTTTTAAGCTGTCCTGATTATTGCAAATATGGGAGTAGACAACACAAAAATCGCTGTCCAACTGTGATTGATTCATATCCTGGCATATGGTGTTCCGAGTTTATCAAAGAAAACCACTGAGCTTCATACAGTATTATCCACAAATAAGTTCTCGTTCAACTATCAAAAACTTCACTAGTGCTGCAACTTGTTTCCTTGCACTGCATTTGCTGACATTGACAGTAATTACAACGACCTTTGCGATGATAAGGCACAAATCAGAGAACATCGTGGAGGCTTCTCCTTGGCACGTTTCACGAGATTCTGCATAACATATTTTAATGAGGCATTTAGGGGTCTATGAGTGATCTATTGAGAGCGTCTACAATGGCAATCAGCAGTGAGTGTGGCAGCTGTTCTGCAATTAAAAAGCCAAATTACCCTCAATCAACACCATTTAAGAGCGCACGTAAATCTCAGTGCAAATAATGATGAGAGAAATCTGTTCAGACAGCTCTCATCTTGATAAGAATTAAGAGCAGCATCCAAATCAGGAGCAGGGTCCTCTCTCTCTCTCTCTCTCTCTCGCTCTCTCTCTCGCTCTCCCTCACTGCTTTCCTCTTCCTTTGCCTGTCTGCATGTCTTTTATAGAAATACAATTATAATGTATAGGCCCATCTCATATAACACTGTGACATGGCAAAACATTTATTACAGGCCTTTAATGAATCCTGTACGGTATGGTCAGTGTTTTTCAATTGTCCATCATGGCCCACGCTACCAGAGGCAGTCTATCCATCTGCCATCCCAGTGACTGACTGACTGACTGACCTAATTGCACCATTGAAAAGCTCAGGTTACAGCTTAGCTTACCATACCATAGAACAACATTGACTTGCAAACAAGTTAGTAGCCTATGTCCAAGAGGAAAGAAAGGGGTAATGGGGAAATGTTAGGTTACAGTGTATAAGCTCAACTCTTTTGACAGGAAGGAACACATTTTATTTAGAAACATTTGACTTGTTGTTGACTGCAGCATTGGATGAGACAACACATGATTCATTCATTAAAACTTGATCTGATGAGTAACTTAAACCACATAGGTAGACTACAATAGAACACCCACGTAACAGCTGGTGTGAAGCAAATTTGCGTAAATCATAGACATTCCGTGTAACATATTCATTTAGGCTAAGTTAATTAATTCCCGAATGACATAAAATTTACTTTATGCAAAAAGACAGGGATTATATGTTGTCACGATACTGCAAACTTTGTAAGTGCGTCGGTCACTGCTGTAAAGAATGTATAGCCTCGCCACATCAACACTGTACTGTCACAACATTGTTACCGACGACCATGGCAATAGAAGAAAACACCATTATTATGGGTTCAGTATTTTGGGGGGACAGTCTAAGGCTAAGTATGAGCATGAGCTTCGACTGTCAACACTTCAAAAGTGCTCTGAGCGTTACCAGACATATTGGGCTGCTAGTGCGCGCATATGTGCGTTCATATTTCTACAGGCATAATTGTTTTGGTAATACAGCACTTTACGCGTAGCCTATTACCTGACCTCCACTATCTGACCGGTCCCATTATACGACCAAGTATGGGCTAATGCAAACTTATGGAAGTTGACTTTTCGTGGAGGTATAGACTAAATTACCACATAGGCTGTCTCCATGCATATTGTGACAGGCACGGAACTTGTCATGGCCTGCCATGTACTCAACCCCCGAGCTCAAGCTGAATATCTTTCGCGGTGAGAGATATTTAATCCCAAACACTCTTCACTGACATTCCAAAATTCTTCAGCAATACTTACCCTTGTACGTGTTTATGAGCCGGTTCAGTTTTTTCAGAGGTTCAGCGGTTCCAGAAGGCTGTACAGCACTTGAAAATTCCCTTCGAAGACAAAGCTATTCTGATCATCTGGCGCTGTCACTTTCGTTGCATGCACGGTGCTCCACAGGCGTCAAATTGACCAGTGCTGTGGTCATTTGAGTGTCATGATGGAGAGACTTGACCCGCTATTCGCATTTGCGCTCAACAACAAGGATCCCGGGTCTCCCTACCCCGCTCTCCTGCTAAACCACCGGAACTACTTCCAATGCCAGCCGGAGCACGTTGAAGATAAATTCATGCACCACAAAAGGAAAAAATGAAATCACATCCACACACACACTAGTTCCCAATTTCGATATTTAATGAGCTCTTACTGGGACATCATGTACCATCATTGGTGCCAACGGCAAATATAGGGTTACATTAACGTTATTATTATTATTATTATTATTATTATTATTATTATTATTATTATTATTATTATAGTAGTGATGATGATGATGATGATGATGATGATGATGATGATGATGATGATAAAAAAAATGTTTTTTCCATATAATATTGAGGCTTAATAGCCAAAGCAAAACTTATATAAGCCTACCAAATATATAGCCTGAAATGACGGCTAAGGTACAGCTTACAGGTTAATTGGAGGTATTTAGGTTAGGTTCCCCAGAGAGGCACATTAAATAATTACAGTTAAAAGAAAGTATCCTGAAACCCAAAATGTGGTGCAACTGAGCTGCCACAAACATCAGGGTGTCAAAACACTCACATCACTAGTGTTTACAACAAAAAGTTTACCAAAACATCCTTTGCAGAGTGTTTTGAGACACAACCTGCCGCATAGTGTGAGTTGCAAAACATAGTATGAAACCTCAAAGCTGATGTGGTATTTCATTTTACCAACAAGAAGGCTTTGTTCGATCTTTTCTTTTACACATTTTATTTGTAAAAGGAGAGGCACTTCTTCCTTCATGCTGTCTGCCTTTATTGTTTGTTGAAGCTCATCATGTGGAATAGCTTGTAATACACCCACTGGACAAGGCATCAGTAGCAAGACAATTTTAAAGTGCTGAGTGCAAATCAGAGATTTGCCAACCTCTCAATCTCAAGGCAAACACTTTGACCACAAAGAAAACCAATCAAAAAACACATTTACCAGAATTAGGCAATACATATTAAATTAAAGGGGACATATTATGGAAAATGGGTTTTGCCTTGTCTTTGTATGGATTTGGCAGTCTGAAATGTTATTTATGCACTGGGGGAAAATTACATATGTACTCCTTGCCATTTGGCCAGGGTTTGAAGTTTTCAGATTAACACGTCTGTTCAGAACTATTGCTAGCTGTGATGTCACAAGGGGGACACAAGCACTAAATTAGCTTTAATTCATCAGTTGGCTGCACTTTTTGGAGCCAGGAACACTGACTACCTAAAGTACTGCCCAGTTTGTAAAAGTGTTTTACTCTTGGTGTGGGTTAGCCAGGCAGGGAAGGAAAACATTTTGTTAAAATTTGGTTTGTGCTACACCCACCAAAAACATCATGTTCAATACAAGGGAAGAAAGAGGTACTGGAAAATATATAATAAAAATTTAGATTTAGACTAGTTTTTTTGAAGAAAAAAAAAAAATCCCCACAGATTCAAGGAAGTCATATAAAATTGCCCCATTTAAAAGAAAATCAATATCAGTATGTACTGTACAGGTGAGAAGATGAGCAGCAGTATTGACTGCTTATCATTGTCAGTTTATTTGAAGATAAATGATGTTGGATATGAGATACACAGCCAATATGGCCAGAAGACATGAGACAGCATAGTATGAGCCAGATTCCAGGTGTGGAAAGTAACATTTATTCAAGTGATGTATTTGTACAGTTTTGTACAGTTTGAAGTACAAGTGTGAGTTGTTGTTTTTTATTACTGAGATTAATGAAGGATTTTATTGAGTTTTTGTTGTTGTTATTGTTTATTGAGTTTATTAAGAGAGTTCTTTTTTCCATGCTTGCACAGTTCATGGGAGGCTCACAGGGGAAACATTTCACTACCATTGTACATGCATAATAAGTATGTGACAATTAAACTTTGACTTTGAGGGTTAAGGTTGTACTTTACTTTCATTAGTATTTTCATTTGAGGGAACTGGTACTCTACTTCATTTTGAAGTAAATATCCTACTTTTTACTCCTCTTCTTACTCCTGATTACATTGATGGAAAAAGGCTTTGGATAGAAAACATGGAATAAGTTGATGAAAATGATACACTTTCAGAGTTCAAGTGTGTCAATTTAAGAGGTTGGCCTAATAATCAAAGCCTGCATGACTGGACCACCAATCAATTAACCATTAGAGACCAATGCTTTGAAGGTTGACCACTCTCAAATATTGAAATACAAGAATTTAATATCTTTACGTCTACTTTGCGACATGCAAGTACCTTTTCCCAAGAAGAATTTGGATGGAGGACTTATCCTATCAATGTGTTTGTGCTTATACTTAAAGCCACATTCCAGAATATTTGTGACTATATAAATGTTGGGTTTATTCACAAAAATCAATTCTTATTGATTTTTAGATGGAAATGCTTTTTGGAATTTTTGTAATAGGTATTTTTTACTCCAGTTTTTACAAACATTACCAATGAAACAAATGTCTTGCAACAACAAAACACAGCAAATACAATCAAAAACTCCTATTACCTATTGTCTAGTGTTAGTCATTGTATCAAGAGCTCAGTCAATAAACTGAGAATGAAAATAGAGTCTCTAGTTTTTATTGAATAAAATGTTTTACATTTGGATCATGGATTGTGCCTTTAAAGGGTAATTCCACCGCAAATCAACATTAAACTCATTTACCAAATTGAGGCACAACTGATTAATTCGTTCTATGTGACTGGCCAAAGCGATCTCTGCTCAGAAACATCGACAGTGGAAGGTGCTAATTTGGTAGAGTCAGATGTCATAATAACGCATAGCTATACCCTCACTCAATTTTGAAGAACTAAAGTGGGTGGGTAATTAAAATTTCTCTCTCTCAATCAGCTTCCCACTCTCTCTCTCTTGCCAGGTAACAGAGTAGCCAGTCACCCCCTCCACTCCTTGTGCATGTTTGGTAGAAATGGCAGCCTTTGACTCGCATTGTCTGATGCTCTTTGTTTCTTGCCCTTTTTTTGCCATGCAGTCCTTTGTAAAAGCTGGAGGCTGGAGCATGTGCCGTAGTTTAGGGCTATTTCTCTGGCCTGACAAAGAACTGGCTCTGAGCTCATTTTACTCTGTAGTAAAGCAACTTTTCTACAAATACAAGAGAGACTCAGGGTGGAATGCACTTTTAAAGGTAGAATCTGTAAGGCCATCAAACAGCGACCTCTAGGCAAAAGAGCCCCGCTCGGTATTGTGCTTTGTTTACTGTTTTGTTTTGGTCTGAGAGTGTCACCGGTACCGGCGCAGGCCAAGGAGCCTGCTGGTGAAGCCTACGTGCACCTCTCCCGAAATGTAACTGCACGTTGGGTGACGCAGCACTGCAAGAATTGTGATTGGCCTACATGCCTTGAGGGCCAATTGCAGTGCATTTCCCCCCTTTGCCTCGCTCTCATGTGGACGAGGGTATTTAGCAAACAGGTCACGTGGAGCCATAAAGGCTGGAACCCCCCGCAACCACAGCAGCTAAAGAACCGGCATGGAAGTCTAATTCAGCCTTGAGGTGTGGCCATACCCCATGTCCCCTATACCCATTGAAATCCAACCCACACTTCAAACAAAAACTAAATATTTAAATGAAGCGATACCAAGAGGGGCTCCCTTCCCAAGAGATCGCTGTTTGATAACATTATAGACTCTACCTTTAATCAAAGCAACTATTCACTTTCCCACCACTGTCAGATTCAAACCTATGCAGGAGCAGCAGCCAAGTGTCCTAGTCCACCCAACACTAGGGCACCTGGTCAAATTTCAGCCAAATGATATCAAAATCCTGGTATGATGCCATTGGCCTATATTTCTAAAGAGATACAATTAAGATTATTCTCAAAATTAGACTTTTATTTTATGCAGGACTAGAGAAGAAACACTGCTTTGGTATTTCTATGTTATTCAGTGGACCAAAACCTAAACAAATGTTCCAAGAACTCCAGTGTACTCCACTGGCTAACAATCCACCTAGTTTGACATATAGCTGGGTTTACCTTCAGCCCCCTGCAAACAAGTTCTCAGTGTGGATGCAGGACTTTTCTTCAACACAGTCATGTTCACTGAGGGGCTCTTCATAGTGTGGACTACAGGGGTCTAAACTTCCTGTTAAGTGGTCACATAATAACTTCTCCTGATACGTACTTGATACATCCAGAGGTGGAATATAACTAATTACAACTACTTTAGCGACTGTATTTGAGGTTTTTGTTTGTTTGTTTGTTTGTTTGTTTGTTTGTTTGTTTGTTTTGAGTGACTTTGAGCATTCAAGAATGTGTTGAAACAACACAATTTCCCCCACGGGGGACAATACAGGTTTTATCATATTGTACCTTATTTACTACTACTTTTGGACATGTTTTATTTCAGACATAAAATTAGTGAATACAAGTGATTACCTTCCATAAATTATTCAAGCTTTTTTATTTGATTAAAATAGGTGCCATCCCCAAAACGTTGACTGATAATGACCCACTGAAATATTTCAAATACCATGCCGACACAAGTATCAGTTAATTTGAGTGCAAGACAATTTGGGAATATGCACACAATCTACTAAGTATTCCAATATGTTTAAGTATGCTATTCCTTTACTCAAACAGAGTCATTTTCTAGTCAAGCACTTATACTCCTAACTTAAAATATAACAAGATGTAACAGTGCTTCGATAAGAATAATATACTTCAGTATTCTTTCCACCTCTGGATGGATGTATCCTATATGCATATATGGTCTGCATAATATCAGACATGGACCAAATGAAGGGTTGTCTGTGGTCTTTGCAAACATTATGGATGCTCCCCTCCGCTTCCCTTGTTAGCTCACACAGAGCTTCCAAGACTTTGTTACTGCAACTCTATGCTGCCCCCATCTGGATGGTGGGGGTCCTTGCATTAGGTGGGTGGCTCTTTGTACAAGTGTTCGCAGAGACATCACATATGCGTTGTGAATAATAAATGGAGTTGATCAGGCTACACCTCAGTAACAGTGCACTTGAGTGTTGTGTTTAAATGATAATGAAATTGCAACAAAACTGATTACAAAGAAACTTTGAACATGAAATAGCTATTTTCTAAGAGTCACAAGTGTAAGGGATTTGTGAAAGTTTTGGGAAACAAACCTCTGTACAACTATTTCTTTGACTACAGCTGATATGAAATTAGAACTGCAGGCCTGCTTCAGTACAATAGTGGAGAAGGACCTTACTGGGGATTATTAGTCAAAGGGAATGGGAAGAATCATTTGATTGATGACTTCATTCATTCACTCATTCATTCAACCTTTATTTAATAATTGGGAGATACATTGAGGGTGGGCCCTCATTTTCAATGATGCCAAGATTACAATAGACAATAATAAAACATAATAGAATATAATAATAAAAACAATAAAATTAGGCAACAATAAAAACATAATGAAAACAATAAAATACAAAGAAAAACACAGATAAAAATCAGTTAAAACAGTTCAGGTTTGAGATCATGGGTTTAAACTGCCCATAGGTAAATAGAGAATACATTTTTGATGTATGTGTTGAAGCTCATTCCAAGAAGTTGGGTCACTAAAATAAAAGGCTGACTTTCCAAATTCAGACTGCTCGGGGGACCTTAAGCATAAGCGAGTCATTAGAGCGAGTTAGATAGGCTCCAAAATTCCATTCCAACAGTGTTGAGATGTAAGGAGGTAGCTTACCAATAAGGGCTTTAAAGACGAACAAATACTGTAAGAGAAGGCCATCTCACAACTTAACCATACTGATCATTAACCATACTGATCATTAATCATACTGATCATTAACCATACTGATCATTAATCATACTGATCATTAACCATACTGATCATTAATCATACTGATCATTAATCATACTGATCATTAACCATACTGATCATTAATCATACTGATCATTAATCATACTGATAATTAATCATACTGATCATTAATCATACTGATCATTAATCATACTGATCATTAACCATACTGATCATTAATCGAAAAAGCATGATGTCACTCTTGTAATAAAAAATCTTA
>OMKL01017408.1:2023-13796 GCA_900302295.1 Parasudis fraserbrunneri
CCCCTTATTTGATTGAGCAACAACTTATATTTATATATATATATTAGGTGCATATTGATGATGTATGTCACCTTTGGATGACATACAGACAACGAGGGTAAGCTAGGCTAACGATTTGGCTGGTTTTGACATCAAAATGAGAAAATATTTTATTTACAATATTGAAATCGACATTCCTGATATTGAAGCAGTTGATTGCTATTGTGCACATATGACAGTTTCGTCAATGACATGGTATTGACATCGCCTCCCACTCATTTTTTCTTCCAGCTGATTGCCCTCTTCCTATACTTAAACCTCTTTGATGTAGCTATATGAAAAAGCTGTTTCACTGTGTTGAGTGGCAGCTAACGCAAGCTGCCCAGCCAGTTAGCTCACTGCAGCACCTCTCTGGGGCCTGGCCAGAGTGCACTTGAAAGCCCTGAGAACCCTTCATCCATGAACCATCGCCTCGCTTCCTGAACCCTGTCACGATAATGCCATGTTCCAAACGTTTCAGAACTAGTCCATGTCACGTCAAGGCTCCTACAATAATGTCAGATTGCACTAGGGCTGTCAACAATGGCCAAAAATGGCATTCGATTATTTCTTTTGAGTATCGGCTAATGTTAGCATGCTAACAGGCTTAACCAGTTAGCTTGATACCATTAACTACCTTTTGTAAACATTTGAATGCTCCACTGCTGTTGATGCTCTTAATAAACGAATGGTAATTCTGATAGCACGGTTCAGTTTGCGACTGAGTGTGCCATTTACGAACGCACCTCAGACGTTGAATAATTTACTATTTATTCGGTTGCCTGCGCGCACTCGCTGAAACCTTTTTTTCATCTGTCAGGTACAGAATAGCAGCTAATCAATTAATCAGAAAGAAATAGCCAAGGTAAATGAGTAGTAGTAGATATAGAATAATGAAAACATCGCCATATAACGTTATCTTAAGATGACTACTTCCAGCGACAAAAGCAGTTTATTCTCAAACAACTGCCGCCAGCCGCACATCATCTCAGCTCAACCCATTCAGTCCTATTTCCTATGTATTCATTATTCTATATCTATGGGATGAAGTTAATCTGATCTGGAGATGTGCCCTCAAGTTAATAGTGGTGGAATGGTAGGCCATCTGTAGCTTACATACCTTGCATACAACATTCTACCGACCAAAAGCCGAAGTATTTCCAAATGGGGCTTTTTAGATTGCTTTGGAGTACAAATCACTCTCTCCGCAGCCAAGTTGGGTTCCAAACCCTCTGGCATCACTGTCATGCATTTGTTGTTGTTGTTGCTGAATTATTGGCTCTTTTCAGCTCGAGGGATAGACTTGCATTTGATTTTCAATCCGCTATGAAATGAAAGTGACACTGTGTCTTGTCAAATAACAGCTTAACGACCCACGTGAGACCCAAGTTGAAAGGACAAATGCTGCATTTTATTTCCTTTCACAATCAAATATACATTTACACAATATTTTTTTTTTGTTTGTTTGTTTTTTGCAGCAGATTCCAAGACTAAGAACTAAATTAGTTGATGAACCAATGCTTCTCAATTTCACACATCCTGCTGCTAGTTAGCAAACACTGCTCTCTGTACCCTCCATAGTATTACATCCCTCACCTCCCACACTCTGGCTTGAGTAGAGACACAAACAGCCTTGGGCTAAAAAGATTTTACAACATTATGATTGTGTATGCAGATTTTATTATGGCTGACATCCATAAAACCAGCTCCACACTATAGTACGAAGACACTAAGAAAGCTGGGACTCTTGTTAGTTAAAAAACGTTCACATTTCTTTTAAACAACAACAATTTTGTTTTTTTCATACAGTAGGAAGTGACAATATAGTGTACACAGGAAGTAGTGGTGTTAATGCTGACACAAAATAAAAGTGTTTCAATTTCAGTTGAATTTTAAATTCAACTCATTTGGATGTATTACCTCAAACAAAAATGATTTGAGCCGACATAGTTGGTGACTAATTCAATGCCAATGGACCAACTCCAAAAAGTGTCACTTGATGACATCACAAATTCAAGTTTTGATGCTCTGATTTCCACCAGGAGACAGTGTGTTGTTTACAGATATTGAATTAACAAGATCATTGGAATAGCACAATGTAAATTCTGATCGCTTTAAATTGACTTGAGACTCAACTTTAGACCGTCCCAAAATGACCTCAGACTCGGACTTCAGATTAGGGACTCCTGAACAATGTAAGAGAATGACAATAGCCTAATGAAAAAGAAAAACGTGTTATTTTATTATCTGTGCCAGATATTCATGAGCCGGGCTGAATTTGTTTTTGAGGAAAGTACCCGAAGGCATTTTCCAAAACTGTGTTCAGCTTGGAAGTTGATAAGTCACACCAGCTCATATGTAATAAGTGAGCGAGCACATTGACAAAACGTGACCGAAAATATGAGCTGGCTTGTATTTGAGTCGGGATGGGACTTTCCAAGCACCCCGACGTGTTACCGCAAAGAGTCCAATCCATTCAAGTCGGCCAGCCAGCTGAGTTAGCCAAAAACTTAAATAAAATAAATAAAATATTTACATAAAAAACTGCTTTGCTAAAAGAAATTCACAATTGTTTTTTTTTTTTCATGCATAGGCTTTGTTGCAGCAGTTAAAAAATTTCAGGTGGAAGCTTCCACCTGTATAACTGCAGCAGTATAAAACATCACAGTCCCTGACTTTAGAAATACTGCACTGAAAAACACAAATTGCCGTTCCTAGCTCAGTCTAATAGTAACTAAGATATTTCCTTGGGGGGGGGTCATGGATAGGCTTTGCTGTAGGAGTTGCAAATGTCACATGGATGTTGCTAGTGATGTGTATATTGAGTCTGTACATGTGGCTTTGTAAACTTAAGCCTCGCAATATTTGGAATTATGACTGCGCTAGACCTTGGAAGGTGTGTTCCCAACCATCTCTGCTGTACCAATATCTCTGTATTATAAATTCTGAAAATGGCACAGGAACTCTTTTCCCCATTTTGCTATTATTGAAATATTATTACGTGCATTGGAGCGCAATTTAATCTTTTTCCCCCGATAAGCTAGCATGAAACTGGCACCTCCGGATTCCTCTAGACTTCTAGTTTCCGACGACACCTCTATCTTCGTTCTAGCTTTAAATCGGAGCCCGCTGCAACCCCCAAATGTAGTCACGTTGGCCGTATCGCTGTATGTACAGCTGCTTCTATTTAACTAATGGGTGAGTCTAAATCAGGAGTGTCAAACTCAATTACCAAGGGGGCCGAAATGAAAAATGCAGATGATTTCGCAGGCCAGACACATAATGATGCCTAAAAAAAAAAGGTGCATTTTGCCGAGGTCACTAGCTTAATTGGTCAATTTGTTTGTGTTTAATGTATGCGTACCAGCTCCATATCTTATTGTAAATGCACTTCTGTTCATTTTATGGTGCCTCTGTGAATACAAGGAAGGCTATTGGTTTCATAAAAGGGTGGGTAAGGAGGCATCCTTTATGGATATTGGCTTGTTAGAGATTTATTTTCTTACATATTTAAATTACATACCATAAAACTTCAATTATTAGCCCGGGCTTTCATTTGCTTCAGTCATTGAACACAACTGGTCTATATTTGGGACAGGCTTCTGTTTGGGACTAGCCTTGAATTCTTTTCTCACAAAACTCTTGCTCAGCAAAAAATTGGAAATACTATAAAATTATTTAAACCAGTATGAATATTATAATATTTATACATAATATGAATATGTATAAAAATGTGGCTATCAAATCACATACCAATTACGAATTATTCGTTGCAACCTCGCTCTGAGAGACGGAGCATTCTCGTTTTAGCGCCAACCTCACACACGAGGAGAGGAAGAGAGAGGGACAGAGATAGCTTGTGTAGTAGTACTTGGCCTCGGTATTCACTTGTGAAAATCCCAACGTGTTCTCCAGAACACAGGCCAGGGGCAATATGCTCCATGCAAGGAAGGACTAAAAAAAGTGTTAGGAAAAACGGAACAATGTTCTCAGAAAGTTTCACTCAGTTTACATGTGTCGCCTTCAGCTCTCGGCTACTATCTACTAAATCACAGTTGTCATGGAGGCCCGCTGTATTTTTGTAGTTAACATTATGCACGAGCAAGCATTGTGTTGAGGTGCCGTGTTGAATCGTGGATAGTCACTGTGTGTATGTTGTGCGGGTGTCTGGTAGATGGTGTCTGTAGGCTATTTGTTTTGTGTTGTGGGCATGTTTGAGAGAGAGAGAGAGAGAGGGATGAGAGAGATTTAAATAGAGAGAGCGGAGAAATGTCTGGCTGCAGCGCGTTTCCCAAGTTTTGCTCAGCATTGATTTAGGATTGCAAATGATAAAAAAATTTATGATAATAAAAAAGAAAACTGCACCCGTGGTAACCACATAAACAATTTATTTACACCCGGCTGCTAATAGAGACTGGCCTTTATTTGTCAAAATGTGTAGCCATACACAGCCAATATAAGGGACTCTGTGTTTAAATTAAGTTTTACGGTGTATATTAGGTTTCAATTAATTATTCACCCACAAGAATTTGTAAGATAAGCAATTTTAGGACGAAGTGGAACACACAAATAGTCCAGGACCAGTTTAGCCTAGAATTGCTTGTCTTATAAACTCACACACACATCATCTCTCACTTCGCGCAAAAACCAATCATTTCCATGGTATGTAAAATGTATTCAAATAATGCTGAATTTGCAATAATTCAGTCGATACTATAAAATAGGATGTAACCGAATAATACATATTAGGTTTCAATTCATTATTCACCCACAAGAGTTTGTAAGATTAGCGAATTCTAGGTTAAACCGGTCCTGAACTTGGAGAACGAAGTGGAACGCATACATACGCACAAAACATCTCACAGCTCAGCATCTCTCTCTCTCTACCGCAGCTTTCAATCATTTCCATGGTTTTGATTTCAGATTATGATGAATTTGCAATAGTTCATTTGTTACCGTAAAATAGGATGCATCCGAATAATACGAGGGAAACGTGGCCTGAGTGAAGTGAAAAACGGATGACGGACCAGCTTTGAAAAGCGACAGTGAAATACAGTACAAACCGAAGGCTAGATACTTGGTCCTCCTCCAGTGGCCCATGAAAGCTGGGTTGATGCATTTCTATTCAATAAAAACACAATGTCGGTGCAGAGAACGGTGTGTTACCTCTGTACGTTTGCTTAATTGCCGCGCTGTGAGACGGAGGTGCATTCGATTTGTATCACAGGCCAGTTGAGGCAGCGGGCCAAAATGAACTAATAAGCAAATTCAGTCTGTGGGCCAGCTGAAAACGCAAGGCAGGCAGTATTTGGCGTGCGGGCCTCGAGTTTGACATGTGGTCTAAATGACAGGCCTGTCAACCCATTCAATTTTACATGCTTATTCCACCTTATTTGCATGTGGTTGAGTCTACATGGTCCTCATTCCCAACGAGTGCAAATCTTACAGACATCACCTTTAAGCAGTCACTTTAATCCCAATAGGGCTGGTAGCAAATGAACCAACCAGCCTATCACTGTGCAGCGTGCAGCAGGGTTCATCTAGAGGTCAAATAACTAGGGTTGAATAATGGTAAATAAGTAAAGCTAGTTCCCCGACACCCTAAAATAACCGACTTGTAATTGATCAGGCTTTACCTATTTAGCCGTGGAGCTGGACAAACATACGGGACTTTTTTTTAATCATAATTCACAGTAGCTAGTGGTATATTCAATTGTCACATTAACTTCCACTCTAAAAAGTCAAGTTTATCAAGTCAGGAGCTATAAAGATTTTAAAAAAAACGTTCCCATCGACTTCAAGGTTAGGATAGAGTAGTTCAATAACTACTTTGACTTTTATTTGACTGCACGATAGATAGATACCAATTTCATCTCTGTGCGTGTAGTAGAGAGGGATCCGGCCGCATGCTATCCTTGCTTAGCACAATGACTGAAAGCGGGGGAGGAACGGCTAGCCTTGAATAACGTTTGGGACAGGCAATATTTCTGGCTTCCGCCCGCGGTACCGCGGCATAATGCAGGCAACCGGCAGCGACCCAGCACCGAGGCCATAACCATGAAAACACCACAGAATTGAATGGATGAGCTGGGGTGTTGTTTAACCATATAGCATGCAATCAAATACTCTGCTTGCTTTCACAATATGTGCTGAAGGCTGTGGTTGTATAACATTTCAGTTGTGATTTTTATCCTATATTTCTCGTAAATATATTCAAAGGCTAACTGTTGGTACGCATGCAATGCAGCCTTGGTGCTTGCAGGGGAGAGGTCGGACTGACCATTGACAAATAATGCCATCTGAAAATAAAGGCTTTATTATATTACACCATGAATTGTTTTTTTTTTTTTATACATGATGATAAATATATACATCATCATGCTCAAACATTGGTTATAACATTAGTATAAACTAAGTTATAACTGTAATTACAGGCCTAAACAACAGCAGCTTAAAGGTTTGTTATAATAAGGGTATAAATTAACCTATTGACTGGACTTTATTCTAAATAGGGTGTCTTATCTCCTCAGAATCCTCCCAGATTATATGATCTTGCACCGCTCAAGAGTCCCCTGAGCGAAAGCAACACTCCTATGCTTGTTCAGTTGCAACACAAAAGCCACCCTCAGCTGCTAAAAAGCACTGTGCCAAAGTCCCGCTAGTGGCCATGGCCGTGCTGCGACCCACAGCTTTATCGACCGCTTTAGCTAACCCTGACTATTTAATACCTGCTGCTGCCATCTGAAATTGATGTCGGCGTTTTAGTGTGATTTTGTTAACTGTGGAACATGGCATATCACAGCAGAGTCAAAGAAACAGGGCGATGATTCCTACATCAAGGCTGATTTGGATCTTCAGTGCTCACTGTGGCCACGGCATGGAGCTATTGCTAAGCTAACTGGCTGCACGGCTAGCATTAGCTGGCTCTCGACACAGTGATACTGCTTCTTCGTCTAGCTAAATGCTTGCAGGATGAATCGGCTTGAACAGAACACAAAATACCAAAGGGATTAATCAATGCTCCGGATAAAAACAGAGGCAACGTAGGGATGATATCTTGCTGGCATGAGTAGCAGCTATCAGCGTTCACTGTCTCGACCGTTTGTAGGGCAATTAGCATTAGCCCGCAAGTGTAACCACCTACTTCAAATTGAGTGGATGTGCCTATTGGCCTTATAGAAATATAATAAAGTTGGCCTGCATACTTCCAACTTCGTGTACTTGTTCTATCTTTAAAAATGTGCTATAGCCTACTAACAAGGTTTATTATTATTATTAGCCATTGTCGGGCTATCATTGTGTCTACCGTTGATGGAACATGGGTTGGCAATCGGAGGCGGAAAATTAATGATATGTTCTCAAGTAACATAAAAGCATCAAACTGAACTTTATGCTGTACATATGGCCCTGTCTATGTCTTGGTTTGCTATCAGATTTTTTTTATCTTGAAAATCAGTTGTGGGACTTTCGCGCTATTCTCTACAGGCTACATGGCATAATCACCTGACAAGTGCTCTGACAGTAGCCCAATTAGAATTTGCTTCTCTGTTAAAGGATAAGGCCATTGTCAACATAGCCTACAAAAAGAACAAAACAATGCATTTCATCTATTTACAAGTATGGTTCATCCAGCTGACACCAGATTATAGCTCATATCCAGAGGTCATAGAACTCCATTGTTACAGGCATTGCACTTTTCCCTGGAACTACTTTATGAAGTGACAGCGATTGCTTAGAGTCTCCCTGAACCGGAACTACTTTCGAATCAATCTCTTGTCACCTCATAAAGTAGTTCCAGGAAAAAACGAAATTACTGAAATTTGTTCTTAAATATCTTGTAAGATCATATCTGAATTCGCATGGTTCTTGAATGAGGCGCAATTGTTTCAAATATTGACTGATTGAGATTACGCGTCTACCCAAAACCAGTTGTTAAAATGAGTGTATGTCAACAGGAAAAAAAAAACGTGTCCATTTCACTTCAAATCCTAAACAGTGATTGGCTTTCCATTGGCTCTCTCATCCGTTAGATGGCTATCCATTAGATGGCCAGCAACCACACCACCTGGATATATCAATCAGTTCACAATGTGTCACTGTGCTTTGATATGCTTTTGCGAGAAATATCACTGAATGAAGTCACTGCTCAAGGGAGTGTGGTCCTTCTGAGTACTGTTTTTGGAAAGGAGGGGAAAGGGAACAGATACGTTGGAGCTCCACATTTATGAGATGCAAAATGTTTCAGGCATCAAAAGTCCAGGCAGGATACTGATAGAAGCAGGATAATGAGATCCCTCAACACGATGACAGTCCCTGGCTACGTTTCAGCGCAGCAGTAAACCCTGCGTCATGACCATTATAACACTGTGTATTATAATGTACATAAAATAGTCCAATAATCTTGCATGAATGTACATATCAATATAAATTATTTGCCTTCTTGACTGTCTGTTGTGTGTACAGAGTAAGGCACGTAATGTTTATAGGATTAAATGTGTGGAGAGAGAGTAAAAAAAACAAGTGATATGCTACAAATCAGAGTTGTAAAATGTTATGTCTGGAACAAGCCATTAATGTATATTGAAGTACGTAAAAGTTGTTGCACAATTTATGCATCACATACCAAAATATAAAATGTGTGTATGTATGTGTATGTATATATATACACACACATATATGTATATGTATATATATATATTGTGCATTGGAATCATTTAAACACGCTGACTTTTTTAATTTTGAATAAAATTGTATAATTGAATATTATGTATTGTCTGCTTCTTTTTTTGTACATAAACTTTTGGAACTTAAAGGGGCAGTTCACCCAAAATAAAAATAAAATCATATATATATATATATATATATATATATATATATATATTTCCCCCTTACCCAGAGTGCTAACTATCCATCCATATTGTTTCTGTGTGATTTGCCTAGTTTTGGAGACATCTGCCATAGAGATATCTGCTGTCACTCCAATACAATGGAGCTGAATGACACTTGGCTTGTGGCGCTCAATGCACCAAGAAAATACATTTGAAAAACTCAAAAGCAATGTCTCTTTCCAGAAATCATAACCTGGTTACTCAAAATAATCCACAGACCCTGTTATGAGCAGTTACATGTAGGAACTATTTTCAACCGAACCACACACCCCCATAATAATGAAAATATGTTGTTTTTATTTTGGGTGAACTGCCCCTTTAACCAAAGGCAAACTAGCCTGATGCTTCCAAGATTTGCGGTCTCCAATTATATTTTTATGTAGATTTTCAAAGCAAAATGACCTTTATGGGGGCTAAATTATTCAAATGCGCAATCTACAGGGCACTACAACTGTCACCCCTTAGACCTCTTGAGACCTAGGTATTTGCCAGGTAGGGTGACATTAAAGGTAGAATCTGTAATGCTGTCAAACAGTGACCTCTAGACAAAAGAGCAGCACTTGGAATTGCACTTTGTTTACATGTTTTGTTTTGGTCTGATGTGTTGCGTTGGAGTTGAGTGGGGGATAAGGGAGGGGTCACTATTGCTGGCCACAACTCAGGCTCTGCCAAGAGAGATCTGGAGAACTTCACAGTATAATAACTTACTAAACTCCAACCGAGACATCCCCTTAAACATGCCTTCATTTCAGTCAGGGGCTATACACCTTACTCAGCAACGTCAGGGTAAATTAAGGAGCTTCATTTGAGTTAAGGGGTTGTAATTGGTTTTTAAGGGTCAAACTCAAAGGGTTTGAGGTGTGCAAAGTCTTGTGTCATGTCACATGTTGGCGCTATTCACAAGAACGATATGACAGATAGATACTGATATGCCAATGCCTCACAGCAAATGTCACCCCAATCTGCCAGACAGTGGCGTTGTAATGAAAGGTCAAAATGTACAAAATGTCACAACTTGAACACCGTCAGTCTGATTGACGCAAGACCTATAGACTTATACTTATTATATTACACATATTCAGCTATCCTTGGTCTGCAACTTTGCCACTAGATAATTGCACAGACATAATGGCTACAGTGCTCAAGTTGTGGAACATCACAGCAGCAAGAAACAGTAAGAATGGGGGGTTCCCTGTAGCCAAATTGGTCACAGCTTATCACAAATTATGTGCTTGTTTTTAAATAATGAGCAAATAATATCTTACCATACTCAACAGCACTGTGTTGGGTGTGGAATCTCTCAGGTTTCTGGGATCCACAATCTCCCAGGACCTGAAATGGGAGCCGCACATCGACACAATCATCAAAAAGGCCCAGCAGAGGATGTACTTTCTGCGCCAGCTCAGGAAGTACAATCTGCCTCAGGAGCTGCTGGTCAAGTTTTACACTGCTGTCATTAAGTCTGTTCTCTGCACATCCATCTCTGTCTGGTGTGGATCAGCCACCAAACAGGACAGGAACAGATTACAACGGACAGTCAGGTCTGCTGAAAAGATTAGCGGCACTGACCTGTCCAACATCCAGGACTTGTACTCCTCCAGAGTCAGGAAACGGGCAGGGAAAATCACTACAGACCCCTTCCACCCGGGACATAATCTGTTCCAACTTCTCCCATCTGGTAGGCGCTACAGATCACTGTACACCAAAACCACCAGACATAGGAACAGTTTCTTCCCCTTTGCCGTCACACGTATAAACAGTTAACTTGCTGTGGCTCTGTGCAATAGCCTTTGAACGCTTCAGTACCACTGTACCTATACATTATGCAATAACCCTAGAACACTATAATATATTTATTTTAGTCTAGAACTCTAATGTGCAATACATTTCACTATTGTATGACAGGCTGTACATACTGTACATGACCACCGACTACATGTACATAAAGTAACTTGATTTTTCTTTTTTGCCACCATTTTATATTTATCTCTTCATTCCTCTGCACTCCTCACCTCTCTGCTCAATTTGTACCTGTTTACAGCTCGCAGGAAAGGTTCAACTGTATATAACGTATATCTGTAGTATAAACACTACAGTATATAGTGTATAATGTGTATATCTCTGAAGTTTGCAGTGTTGTTGGGCGACAGTGGCTCAGGAGGTAGAGCTGTCGTCTGGTAATCTGAAGGCTCCCGGTTCAATCCCTGGCTCTTCCTGGCAGCATGTCGAAGTGTCCTTGAGCAAGACACTTAACCCCTAACTGCTCCCAATGAGCAGGTTGGCACCTTGCATGGTTGCCTCCGCTGTCGGTGTGTGAATGAGAGGCATAAGTTGTAAAGAGCTTTGGATAAAAACGCTATATAAATGCAGTCCATCCATTTGTTGTCATTTTTTTTTCTTTTGTGTAAGTACATGTATAGCCACTAAAATTCCTTGTATGCACGCACATACTTGGCAAATAAAGCTGATTCTGATTCTGAGAATAAAGCTCATTTGGGTATAAAAACTGAAGCAGTTGGTTCCAGAAAATCAATCTTACCAGTGGAGCAGCTCCAGACTTTATACATGATGACATCACAAGTTTGAGTCTTATTTCTCTGTAGCTCATGTTCATTGATTGATTGACCATGGACACATTGGAATTCTTAATTTGGGTGGTGTTCACCTTTAAAACGGTTATGTGGGGAAAAGAAGGGAGAGCAAGCAATAATCTACATCAAGCCCTCCCACACACACACACACACACACACACACACACACACACACACACACACACACACACACACACACACACACACACACACACACACACACACACACACACACACATACACACGGTCCCCCTAGGAGAGTGTGGGGCCCCAGGG
>OMKL01017435.1:1792-12809 GCA_900302295.1 Parasudis fraserbrunneri
AAAAAGCTTTTAATAATAATATATAATATTATAATAAATAATAATATATCACAGCACAGTATGGCAAAACAAAAAAGTAAAAATATGCATCATGGAGCTGAAAAATATCAGCTATAATCTTACTGTATATACAGTATATTATAACTGGTAAAAATGTGCAAATTGACATTACATCTGCTTCAGCAGCACTGCTCTGCTTTTCCATGTAATTCATCATATTTAAGAAGAAACAAGCAGCCTAGCCTAACACTGAATTCAAACAAACAGCGATGAACAATGGCAAAGCAGGGAGATTCAATGAATTGCCTATGGGGAACAGCAGAGAGGAGAGAAGAGGGGTGGTGCCTGGCCACTGCAGTGAACCTTCCAAAAGTTGTCAACATTCAGCAGAGCGGGGAGAGCGGCTGCCAATCAGAAATCATGACTCTGTGATGACAGCACGGCAACAACGAATCAGGAAATTGAATACTTTTAATTGGATTTTTGTAACAACTACTAATGCTCGAAGAGCCCCTCCAGATGTATTTTAAACCCTTAAAACATTTCTATATTGAATAACTATTTGCATAAGTAGTTTTCTTTTCACCAAATTGTTCAATAAACTACTGAAAGTGGCTTAGCAGCATCCCTTCACCTTTACCCTCATTGAAAATGCAAGGATCTATGAATATGCAAATTGGCCACAAGCACCCATTGATATTTACCAAGAATTCCAAGTCAGCGGCTTATATTCTGTGTATGTCAGTACCTACTCAGCTTTATGCTGAAGTTAAAGGTGTCATGTTACCACATATTGGACCATGAAAGCTCTCCCTCTCCAGGGGAAGAATGTGAAAACCATAAAACATTAACCATTAAAATCATTAACCATAAAAAAAAACAAATGTTTGAGTGGAGAGGATCAGTTTAAAAATGAATTGATAAATATGGTTCATTTTCAGATGACTGTGTGTATACAAGCTAGATACTAATCAGATTTGTCTCATCTGTCTATTTGCATTTTAACCTCACTGGATTGGGTGGTGGAGTTTTCAAGTTTTCAACTTCCAATGGAGCAGCAGCAATATTTCCCAACTTCTGCTGTCCCCATCCCTTCACACCCATTAATTGGCTGCTTTAATCAGGTAAAGACAAAAGTCAAAGTGAAAGTAAACAGCATCTCAAGAACAGCATCATCAGAACCTTGCCAGATCCACAGCCTGAACATCATCACCAGTGTGACAGCTGAAAGCACTCTCTGCCAGAGCTACAGTCCTCACCTGCCAGGTTCTTCCAACCCTAGTTCTTACAGTTTCCAAAATAAGACTGCCCAGCCCCCTCAACGCCTTCACCCTGAAACATCTGCCCAAGCCTCTGCAGCTTGGCCCACCTTCCTGAGTGCTCACCAGCACCTGCTGCCAGCCTCAGTATTGTCAACACTCCTACCCAGCCATGTCCACTTTCAACACATGCTGCTGGCCCACTTCTGCTCAACTTCCCTGCGTGGCCATTTACTTGGATTGGGTACTTGTCACCTCTGCTTGGCCTTGTCCGCTGGCTTGGACCCTATTGCTGGCACCTTCCAAGTAGTTGAGAATTCAGCATGGCCATATCCACCTCGACTCCTGGCCCTGCCGAAACAGGTATTTTAGTGGTCAATTCTCCTCGGCCATGCCACAGTCTCCATCTGCACCTAACCATGCTTGTTTCAGGCCTTGTCCCTTGGCACAGATCATCCTCATGACTTGTACATGTGTAGGCTACTTCCTGATAATAGTTTACTGGACCTTTACTTGTCAACTTTACTTTACAAGATCAAACTGTCATTCTGCAGGATTAATTCGACAATTTAAACTTTCCATTTTGCGGTTTGCAGTTCTCATAGTAATTAGCCTGTACAGTACAGCTGTTCATGCCCGTGTTATGTTACGGTATAGCCTACTAATTGTGATAGCAACCATTTTTATGGTAACTGCATATAGCTAAATGTTTACCTATGTGTAGCTTTATGTTTAATAATGAATGATCATTGTGTTCAAGTGATCAAGTGTTCTGTGTATTTTTTTAATTCTAATTCTATGTAATATTTATTATTAGCTTTTGTAGCACATGTGGCTCTAATTCATACCCTCCAATATCCAGTAAATTCATTATCACAGTTATCAGTGGATAACTGAAATATTGATGCAGTATCTTTCATTGTCACTCTCTGTTGACCCCATCTGTTCACCCCAATTTCAGTCTCTGTACCAGTAACTTCACAACCTGCACCCTCATTTCTCATGGTTAGTTCAATGATGTTTGTACAGTATGTGTGACACAAGTAACTGATACCACACACAGTAATGAACCCTGAGTGAACCAGGGTTTACCAATGGTTAAAATAATGCCCTGCTGCGCAGCGTGTTCTACCATTAACCCATACAGAAATTGACGTTTACATTTCAGAAGAGTGTGACAAATTAGAGAGACAAACACAGGGAACACTGTTTTACAGATGTACAGCATGGAAAGATGGGCAGGAAAGCTCAGTTGGAATGGAACGGTTGTGATTTGAGGAACCGGAGCTAAATGTTTGCGTCGGCTGAGGCAGGGGGAAGCATGGAAGCTTTTTGTTTGTTAGTATGGTCTCAAGATGGTTTACAGGGAAGCACATCTACCACTAATGGAATGAATAAAATGATTTATTTAGTACGTGCTTCCAGGATATTTGATATGCTTGGCTACATTTAGCCCATAGCCTCATCATAATGAAACAGCAAGCAGTCAGAGTTGGAGAAGAAGTATCTCACTGGAAGAGGAGAGAAAACTCTGTGCCCCAGGCACTGTTAAATGATGCTCCTCGTCCACAGTCACTCCCTCATTTCTCTTCTTGTCAATACCCTTCTCAATGCAGAGATGGGCAAAGATACATCAGAATGTGTCTGGTTACAAATTACAAATGCTTAACAAATGTTACAAAAATTACAAAATATATTGTAACAGTACATGTATTTAATTCTCAAAATACATTAAAGACATGTCTGAAACAGTGAGAACCAAGTGATTATGATGATGAGCAGAATCCAACCCATTGTCTCATGTCAAGTAAAAACAAAATCAATGGCATGAAGGAGGTAAGGTATGTGAAGCTGAGTAAAATGTCTGTGTATGTGTAAAATGTAAGTGTCTTGGTGCAGAAATAAATCAGTGACAGCATCCTGTGATAAGGGATTTCATTTACTGTGGGAATTATTTGTCAGTGACATTCCTGGCAATCATAATATATCCAGAAAGAAATATGGTTGAGGTATAGAATAATAGGTGAATAAGTGAAAAGATGGGAGAATAGCTGAAAAAAAAGGAATGGAAATAGTCTGTGTTCTGACTGAAATCTAGACCAGTGGAAAGATGAAAAGTTTAAAGTTTTTTATTTTTTTATTGTCAACATAGCCTACGAAAAGATCAAAACCTACAGTGCATTTCCTCGACTTACAGGTATCCAAGTACACTGACCGAAGCAAATAGTACGGCTCTGTGACTTGCTTTAACAGTTAGCAGTAACAGTGGAGTTCTATGACTTCTGGATATGAGCTATAATCTGGTGTTGGCCGGATGGATACTTTTAAGTAGAAGAAATGTGTCATAGGTTTTGATCTTTTCGTAGGCTATGTTGACAGTATGAAAAAATAACAAATTACATATCATAAGTTGATCCCCAAATCACAGACAGTATTGGTTTTAGATGCTAGTTCCTACCTAAGTTTGCCTTTATTTGTTTGTTTGTTTTTTATGACCATATGCCAGCATCTTAGCCAAAGCAGTTCTATGACTAGCTTTTGGGTCTTGGCCCACTGGGTTAGAGGCAGTGCATGTCATGTAACATATTTCTAACCTTACAATTACTTGTTTAGCAGAAATTGACAAACATGTATCTTCCTCAAGTGCAAATCATGTGAGTTAATGTGGTAGAATGTTAAAACAGGATTTATGGCAGGATTGGTCAGATGCCATTCAGTATTTGAATGAAGGGCGTATTATCGTGTGTTTTTTTACAGTTGTGTATTCCCTCCCTTTAGGACAAAGTGATACTTTCCCAAAGCTACAGTACATGTTGGAGAGGAAAGGATATTTCCTCCATCGGGTGGTCAGACTATTGGGAAATACTTGTAATCTGCACAGTACAGAATTGGATTCAGCCTAGAGAGGGGAGGTAATCGCAGTTGTTGGTGCGAGTGCAGAGCTTGCATTTCCTCTGTTCATTAGGGTAAAAAAAACAGAATATACATCAACTTGACACAAGCAGAAGTGTGGTGGTCTTGCATAATTAATCACTCTCTGTGACTGTCTCTGTAAACTGTAAATAGTTTATCATGGAGTGCTTTTCAAAACTAAACTCTGCATATGTGTGTGTGTTATGAATGTCTAGTAATTATACTAAAGAACTGACCAGACTCAAATCCTTTTACCAAAGTTGTTAATAATCCCCAGTAAATCCCCCCCAAAATAAAAAATAAATAAAAAAGTAAAAGCATTTGCCACATTCATTATCGTGTTGTGTAATGAATGTTCACCACTACAAGCTTCCTCTCTGACCACTGACTACAGAGAAAGAGAGTGTGGCATGGAGTGGTCTGAGTGAGTTGACCCCAATTAATGGACCAGTGTTGTGAGCACCACCCCCATGCTTAAACAAACAAACAAGCATCTCCATGCAGAGAATGAGTACTTCTATTCTCTGTGTGTTTGAACATCTGCTGATAATGTAAGGCCACACAACTCCAGGGAGTAATAATCTGCATACTTCTTACAGACAAAAGAAAATCGTTCAATGCATTTTTTGGGCTTCACTATATACAATGGATTCTAAAATTCAAAGTGAAAATGTAATGTGGGCCGGTAGCTCAGATTAGCCTAATTAACGATACTGAGGATTTTGTAGTTTAAATGAAAATTATATTTAAAAAATTATGGTAGCAATAAATATATGGATGTCAGTGGAGATCATTGGCTATAATACAATACAGTAGCCTATGCAATATACACCCCCTTTGTGCAGGGGTTTATTGTGTGCATGTTAAGCTGAACATTCTTGCTCATTCCTATTACGGAAATGGAATTAACTCACCACAATGTATTTTCATCATGGACCCCGGCAGATTTGATTAGCTCAGAATATTAAAGTTATACTTACACCAGTTTTAAACTCAAATTTAAACCCTAATAGAGAAGGAGGAAAGGTAGAGGCACATTGAAAGCCTCCATCATGGTAAGGTGAGCAAGCATACCTATGATTACTTGAATTAATTTTCACTGTTCTCTTTGGCTGTGCCATTGTAGTGTCCAGGGTAGGAATTAATTCAATTACAAACAGCATTTGACTAAATGATGTCAGGGCAGCTATTAGACTCAGGCATGGAGCTTAAAAGGGAACAACTGCCATTATTTGAAAATTCATATTATTTAGGGTGTAGTGTAACATGTTAGAAAAAAAAGCCTGCAATGTACTCATGCCGAAGAACGTGTTTGAAAGCTTATTGGGGAGAGCGTCATCACTGTAATCAAGCCAGGCAGCTCAATGATCAAAACTTAAAGGACCATACCGTTGTATTTTTGACTTCTCGCTATTACTGGAGATTGTGTATACAGATCCACTAAAATTAACTGAATTGTAGCAAACTAGTTTCATTACTTGTTTGTGGACTAGTTAGCTGATATCCTTTACAACTATTGACCAGGGCTTGACATGAACCTTTTGGCTGCAGCCACTGTGGCTAGTGGTTTTCCAAAGTCACTCAGCATTTTCACCTGCCAAAATCCTCTGCCCCACAAAAAGTAATAAAGGTAGCCTAACTGGAGATTGTAACATGGACATAACATTTTATTTAAAGAAGTAACCATTATAGCTATCCAAACTGATTAGTGTGTGTGTGTGTGTGTGTGTGTGTGTGTGTGTGTGTGTGTGTGTGTGTGTGTGTGTGTGTGTGTGTGTGTGTGTGTGTGTGTGTTATTGTCATTGTCATTGTATTTCTTCAACCAGGGAGAGAGACAGGCCAGAGGGGCTGTTTGGAGAATATGGGTTGACAGTGTAAGTGAATGCGTGTGCTTGTGTACATTACATTTAGGGCAGTGCCACGCCTCGTTCCGCGTCGATTTTCTCTGCGGCCCGGGGTAGAAGAAAGACAGTCCTGGTGTCAAAATGTAGGGGAGCCCCGTCCGGTAATGGAGCACCCACGGCGGCTCTGCAACTCACACGCGTCGCAGTGATAAGTGTGCCTTTTTTGTGTGCCCTAGTCTCTTGACACACAACTTTCCAAAAATATTTCTGGGGGTCCAAACTGAGAGACAGGGCAGTCCTGTAGGTAGTTGTCTATGACAAACACAATGGCAGTGTCCGTTTTAAAATGCCAGGACAGGAAGTGGCTTTTTTCGGCCAAAAAAGCCACTTTTGTAGCCACCAAAAGGTCACCCACCAAAGTCTGTGAATCATCAAAAAAGGTGAAATACATCATCATTATGCACCCAAAATAAAACAAAAATCACTTTTAAAAAAGATCTGCTGAAAGACATTCCAAGTTTAAAATGTAAATATTATAAGACCCTAAACATTGCAAATATGTTGCACAATCAAATAAGTCTCTTCTACTTTTATAGTATATAGTTCCAGGTCTGCTTATTTTTCCAGAGCTGGTGACGGAAATAGCTAGCTAAAATAGCTAAAGATCTCCCTTTCTCCATGTCTCAGGCGCAACTACGTGTAGGCTTTTATGTTGCACCTAACACCTTGCACTGGGCAAGTTTTGTGTCACTTTTTTTCACAATAAAATATTGTGAATATGTTTCTTATGTCCATTTCATTACCTACAGTTTGTAGCCTGATTTTCCTGATAACTGACAGAAGTTCGGAGTTTTCTGTCTCACTCTCTCAGCCGCAGTTTGAATGAAAGTGAAACAGAGGGGGGAACACAGCATGTGTGTAAGGAATTGGAGTTTGTATGCCATGCATCAACAGTTCTACTTCCTCCTAAATAGGCCTAATCAACATGTATCGTTTGGGTAGACAAAATAAATGAGCACATAAGTTGAATTTGGATCCATATGTTACAGGTGTCATTCATGCCTGCAAGGATTATCGCTTCCTCTCCCAGGCTGTGTCTTGACCCAGGTTTGAACTGTGACTCCTGTACTTGTCAGAACGAAATGTAGCAGCGCGACCGGTCGAACCAAATCGGAAGCCACACATGATTATAGTGGGTTGTATTTAGGAGGAGTGAGTGAACAGACCTCTCCATCTCTGTTACACATACTGCACATTGTGATCTTAATTTGTGTCACTGCTTTGACTCCAAAAACTACTTTGACTGCAGTGAAAACCCCACTTGCCTGTCAGGCCAGTGCTCCTCAAATTCAACTATCCTGATGTGAATTTGGTTTAGTTGTGGTGAGTGGGCAAGCTACTCTACACCTCTGTATTAGTGAAAATGTGCTGTTTTCAACACTTTTATCATTGCTTTTGCTATTTAGGATACATGACTTTCCGTTTCATGATAAGTTGCACTTGCTGAGTCAGCATACCTGTAAGCACTGTGTAATTTGAATAGAGTTTGCAGTGTGAAAATTGAGGGAGTTAATGAAAGCCAATGGAATGATCTGCCTACAATGCATTTTATAGCTCATAGAGTGACTGATATCAGCATGAACCTGTTCAGTTTTGTTCAGCTTCTTACCATACAGCACTAAGCATTTCTAAATAAGAATGGAGTTTCTTACACTTTACAGCATCACCATTTAACCTTTCTTTGATAAGATATTAGGTATTTCACATTAGGGTTGGGTGATAGGACGAATAAAGCGGGGAGTGTCGATGGGTTGAATCCATCACAGATTGAAATTCCCTTGCCGATTTTTTGACAAATTAAATTACCTTGATTTTTGGTAGCCTAATTTAATATGTAAAAATGCCCCTTCCTTGCACGTGGTTTTACTGATGCTTTCACAAGTCTATCTAATTCAGGTGGTTTAACCCCTCCCCTGCACTGTTTTGACAAGCGGCAATGAGCTACCGTTATGTTCCGGAGTGATGCCATTACAGTAATGAGGCCACTGATTACTGTATGATTAGCCATACCAATAAACACCAATCACAATGAATCACACCAATCACAACCAAACTTTATCCAGCAATGTGAGCAGGCCATGTGTATTTTGATTAGTCAGACCAAATTTTGAGATCTAATAATTTGGCATTTATTTTTGCATTCATTGCATCCTGCAGAACACATAGAGCCAGTCAACATGAACGCATCAGAGCCAGTCAGCGTGAGCACATCAGAGCCAATCAACGTGAGCGTATCAGAGCCAATCAACTTGAGTGTATCAGAACCAATCAACGTGAGCGTATCAGAGCCAGTTTAGAGGCAGTGGCGTGGCTCCTCCACAGGGGGAGCTTAATTTTATCTTGGGTCCTATTTGAATTTAACAATTGCAATATAGAAAATACGCATGTGCATAATAATAGAACTCTCTGACACACACACACACAGTTTGATACTTGCCGCTGGTATGATGCTACAGTGTCTCCATGCAAAGACAGAACAAGTGCTTGGCTGACGATATCTTTTTTTCAGGAATGTGTCAAAACAAAACGCACAATATGCAGTAGCCAGATGGGATTGGTCACAGTAGACATCAGCCTATTAAATCACATTTAGTAAGACATTGCTGCCAGACCTATTTGACTGACAATAGTGACCTAATGTATGTCATCACAGGACAACCAACCAACCAGCTCAAGTCTATCCTACTACCACTTCTAGTAGCTATAGAGAAGACTGTCAGACATAGAAGCCACAAGCAGCAAAAATAAACTAACATTAGGCATAATTGACACCACCACCAAAGCTCCATTTAAAGCCAAAGATTTTCAGCATCATGGACAGAAATCATTAACCATTGTAAGACCATGCTTTCTAGGTTCAAACAGATAGGGCACGTCAACCACTTGCACAGTAACATACAATAAATAATAAACATCAATGCAGAGAAAATAGCACATTTTAGGCAAAAATTGAGGCCACAACTCATCAATTGTTGCAGTTCATTTCACTGAACAAGAACTGATGAAACATCAAAAAAGATGCATCGTACTGTACCAAAAACTGGACCAGCTCGAGAAATGTTCTTTCGTTGGAATGGGGAGTGCCCAGTCCTGCACACTCCCTTTGTCCTCCCTGTGTCCGCTAAATAGACCTTAAAGAGGGTGACATCTATTAATGTATGGAGGATTTTCCTGTTGCGCTCCACCTGTCCTCTTTCAGCTCTCAGAATGGCCGCTATGACAGTACTGTCTTAGCTGATCCTGAACATAGTCAAGAGAAAGGTTTTCTCTGCATCCCTGTGACTTTTAGATTTTTCATGTTGTTCGATTTTTTCTTTCCCTTTTTGAAAACAATAGAAGCCTGTACATGGGTCTGCCCAGGATTTCCCAGCAGACTGCTCATGGCCTTTTGCAAAAAGCCAGCAGCAGAAACAGGGGAATGGATCAACCGCTACCTATCAACTGTGTAAGAGCTGGAGCTGCCAACTGTTTGCCTGTACCAGGATGGATGGAAACGTCTGCTTTCCGAGACGAGAGGGAAGTTGGCTGGCAAGGACCATATTCAACCAGTGCTCGAATGACTTCAGGGGTCAGTGGCTTATTATATCCCCAAACGACAGTGTTCACCAGCAGGTCACACTTTCAATTTAGTCATACAGTCATGAAAATGATATAGAGACATGTGGCTCCTCATGGACAACAAATTTGCCATAAGGACCTATGAAGTCCACCAAAATCCAGTATTGGATTTTCCGCCATTTTTAGTTTTTGAAAAACACTTTTTCTCCTACTCCCCATAGCCTGTTCACCAGATTCTCACTAAACTTGCTGTTTGGCATCTGAGTACCAATGTCTTTAAATGTGTAATCTAGATAATTGATAGGCCAAACCATATGACCACCAAATCCAATTGAATTTCAGAAAAATGCCTGGTAAACAGTGATGTGTCACTTGTGAGCGCATTGTCTGATTTGCACCAAACTTTACAAATATGTGTATCTTACAATAGCAAGGATGCCTGTGACTTTTGAGTCATTTGGCTTCATAGTGGCACTATTCTCGCAAAATTAAAAATGTTAACTACTCCTCAGCGACTTTGATATTTGAAATATCAAATTACTTTGTGATATCCTACCTTGCATTGTGAGACGTAAATGTATATGACCACCATTTACTTTTCTTAAAAATGTTAGGACGATCATGTGATTCTCACTAAATATTGTGTGGCATCTAGTGACCGCCATTTTTAAAAGTTGCATAAAGACAGTTGTTGGCCAAACAGCTGTTGGGCCGTTTCAGGGATGTACCCACTGTCGGCCACCGACAACATATGTCCAGTTTTTGAAAAGAAATGGATCAGTGGGGTAAGGGTCTTGCCTGATATCAGACAGAATTGTCAACATGTTACAATCCATTTCCACCTTCAATTTGACATTGCCTCCACTCTAACCGATTTCTGTGGGGGAGGGGGATTTGATTTTCCCTAACCAGTCACCAGAGACCAACGAATCCTCCCCACAGACACTCCAGAACTGCAGCATGCCTGGCTCACGAAATTATCAGATAAAACTGTCAAACTAGGTATTGCAGATCAAATATGAATTAAGATCCAGCAATTGCATATCCTATTTCTTGCCTAAAATGTTGTCAGAGACATATTTTAGTGAACTGTTTAGGTGGAAACAAAGAAAAAGTGAAAGTTTATGAGCAAGTTTTTTACACTTGACAACAGCTTGACAATGGCATTAGTCCCGCCCGTGGCACTGATTGGCTAATCATTTTTTCAACCAAGAAAACATGTTTCATTGTCATGATGCCAGGCCAGAATCAGCTTGGTGGAAGTAGGCAGATTCAAAGGTCTGGACCCAGGCAAGTAAGGGTCATCATGTGCGCTTAAAGCAAAAGCTGGATGACAGGTTGAACTGGGAGTGGGACCCTGGCCATCCATGTTGGTAGAAATGA
>OMKL01017435.1:14303-25063 GCA_900302295.1 Parasudis fraserbrunneri
ACTGATGAAGGAAGTAGCCAGGGAGACCACCGTTTCGATTCGCTCGTTGTCTCAGGCTATGTTAGCTTTAGCCACATCAGTCCTACTTATGTCCTTTTCACTTCCTGTTCGTGGCTTCATCCTCAATATCATCATCATTGGGCCCCCTACCCTGAAGTTTGATGATGGTAGATCAAAGGGTTTGGAATTCATGACACTTCAAAGTTATAATCTGACCTTCAGTTATAACGCCACGTCTGGCCAGTTGCCTCCATCTTGCAGGTTACGTCAATTTGCATGGGACTCCCAAGGAAGATATGGAAAAACTCCCACAAGAAAGAAAAACCTTAATAGGGAAAAAAGGGAGGAAACCTTAGATGGGCAATTCAATGGGAGATCCCCCCAACCAGAACACCAGACGTGCAATAGGTGTTGAAGTGGGCAACAAATTAGGTAGTAGTAATAGTAATGATAATCTAGAGTATAATAAAAGAGTAATAGTGATGATAAACAATACAGGGAAAATCATAGAAAGGTATAATAGGTAAGCAAAAACAATGGGGCATAACAGCATCAGTAGAGATAGTATCAACTATGTCAAGTGAGTAATCACCAGGGTGATCATACAGTAAGGAAGACATCAGTACTATCAGATGATTACCAGAGTGATCCACTTTGACCACAGTGTCATTAGAGCTAGAGTCAATAGTGTCCGACAGGTTAACATCCAGGTGGTCCAAGAAACACGATGAACGCACGACTTAGGAGACAGCGCTAGACGGTAGGGCAAAGCACAGGGCCGGCACCCAGAGCAGAGACAGCCAGGCAGGAAGTTTAAATTATTAAAATTAGCAATACAAATCAACGACTGAAGCAGTAATGTAAGTTGCAGGTTCCACAAGCTCATTAACATGGGGTTTGTAACAATGGGTTTGCATAGAACAGCTGAGACAGGGACACAACAGCTGAGACAGGGACATTAGATACCAGTAAGTTGCTTCTTTCAATTAATATGGCATGGCGATTTTGAGGTGTGTTAGAGGTGATCTGTGAAGCCTGAAGGCTGTAGGTGATTGTTTGTCCAATTCAAAATAATGTTAACTTACATTAATAAATAATTAATAAATAATGTGTTATTAAAATTACAGTGATTTTAGTTTGATTATGAACCTTTCTCTGGACTATACATATGGAATCCTGTCCAGGTTGAGAAGAGCTGAACTACTACTGTACATTGAACACCATCAACCAATGAAACTGCTGTAGCCTCTAGTGAAAATGAAGATAAGCTAAGGTAATTTTGCTATGAAACATATAAACCCATTGTTTGCGGAAATCGTGAAGCAGTTGCATAGATTTATTTTGTGCTAGTTGAATTTTTTCAATTTCATAACAAGGCACACACACACACCTTTGATCATTTCCTCCATCATCTGTCTTCATTTTTAGTAGCTATGTCAAGTCCAAAATTCAGAGAGAGGAAACAAATATTTCTTAGAGGGAACTCACAATAATATGATGGAGCAGATACTGGATTCTGTACAAATAATGGAGTCATTGTGGAGTCTTCAGTAGCCTATACTGCATAGAGAGAACAATAAACCATATGCATACCATATGGCTTGGTAAGTAGGAGCGATATCGGCAGCGAGGGACTCTGGCATTGGGAAAGCAACTATACAGGGAAACATTCAGAGAGAGAGACTTTTGAAGACATGCTGACTAGCCATTTTATAAAGGGTTTCTCTGCAATTGGGAGTCATCCCAGTGAGTCAGCATCAGCAACTATTGTCAATATTTTATCTAAATCAAGCATTTGTTGAAATCAGTCCTCCATCAGCCCCAGCATACTTTTGGTCTAAAAGTAGCTGAGCTACAAGGTGGATACTATTCAAAAATCCCTGGTATCAGCAACCATTACAGAAACCATGCCTAAGAAAACCAAATACTGCAAGTGCATCAAGAAATACTGCTGTTGGAATTGAAATTATATGTAAATGTAACATGACACTTTTTGACGTTGAAGGAGATAAATCACCCACCCTTGTATGAAGCACCACATTCAGTAACAAGTGTTTTGTTATTCACATGGAAGATCATATTGAGGTAGAAATGGTTATTGTTCATCTCTACGTAACACTTGACACCTGCTACCCTTTCAATGGCGTCATCTGCTGTATTAATTTTTTTGTATTGTGGTTTGTATAGCATTGCACTGGGGAAAAAAACATGCCTGAAAATGAGTTATGCAAATAAGAGACTTCCACTGGAGCTGGACCACTGGATTTAGCAATAATAATAAAAATAAATAAATAGACAGACAGAGATGGGTCAATTTCTATAGACTCGTTGCACTTGGCTGATATAGCATGATCTTAGAATGGAGAGGGAGGTTGGAGGAGGTCACCATGCACTGCTGCCTCTTGTTTCTCTCTTAAAGATGGTAATGTACTGTAAATCAATATGACCCCACACTATTGGCATGACTAGGAGCTGACACAGCTTAATTACCCGCCAGTCTGGGCTTTAAATCACATGAATGAGATCAAATAAATAATGACCAGTTAAAGTGCCACTGTCCAAGTGCTTCCGTCAAAATCGGCAAGCGCAAATTAATTGCAAATTTATGGAAATGCAACAAGCACAGGAGGAACACCTTGCATTTTGGGTGACAAATTGAAAGTGGGGGGAATACCCAAGAACTGTCTGCCTCACTGCCAAGTGAGACAGTTAATCTCTACAGAGTCCTGGGACGCTTAATTCCCACTGAAATGTGGGCTGCTTTCCTCTCTCCTTCCTATTGTGTCTTCTGCTTCTCTTACTGTATGACTGTAATTTGGTGTGCACCAATGATAGAAAATTTGACAGAACTATTGACAATGGCCATTTCTCTGTGTGCTGGTAACCAAGACTTCAAACAATTAGATGAATATTAATCTGCCTAGACAGGACAAAATGGAACCATAATGACATCCTTATAAGTCCTTATAGTACTGTTTTAGTACTGTGGTACAGTACAGTCCCACTAGGATTAGTGATCCTAACTTTTTTTTTCTCAAATTCAAGAAGTCATCTGAAATATTGCAAGAGCTTGCGATTTTTACTTATTCTCACATTTCATCATAGAAATTCCTTCACATCCTTTAAAAATATGACTGAAACTAAACTACAATTTACGTCATCATCATAATTTTTCTGTGAATTGAAAAGTCTAATGAAAGCTCTTATCAACCTGTTTTACTGGTAACTTGATTACCGGTAATTTGATTTGCAAATTTTGCTTTGCTTCTTGTTTAACTACAAACTGAAAAAGAAAATAGCTTGCAATTATTCAGAGAAAATATAAAAAAATAAAAGAAATCATTATTTTAATAATCCAAATAACACTGTACAATCCTAGATGCACTGACAATTCAGTACACGGAACAGTACTTGTCCAAACCTGCTCCTCCATCAATCTATTGTCAATTTGTGGTGTTTAGAACGACTTACCCCCAAACCTCAAGGTCAGCACATCTGCTGCCATTGAGCACTAGTTGACAACATGATCTAGTTGTGTAGGTGCAATGGATCTTAAGCCTGAAGTTTGTCAACTGGGCAGCAAACTCAATTTGCAGAAGTCACCATTGATTTCACCCCCCCCCTCCCCTCGTCACATGTGAAATGATTTGTAGCACGGTTGGCCCTGGGCCTAGATGTATATACTGTGTGTACAGATACATACCATATGTACAACCCTCTCCATGTAGTTTGGAATTAATAAAGAAATAAACTAGACATAGGAATGCGCTTACCTTCATGAAAACTGTATGACGTGTATGCAAGCTTCGAAGTCAATTATGTGCAATATGGCGTAGCAATGATATGCATGGTATAAAAATCGGTGGGATTATAATTAGCCTATTTGGCAACATTGAATGCAGTGTAGTGAAAAATGACTTCCCTGAAGTGAGAAATTACTTTTTTGGACTTGTTAAAGGGAACATTTGGGATTTTTTACACCATATACAGTACTGTATCTCTCGCTTACCATCATTCATACTGATTGCTGCTGAGTACACTGACATCTGTGGCAGCTGTGATTAGAAATGGCCTGCTGCTGGTGTTTGGCTCTTGCTTCTAGCAAAACAATGCTACAGTGTTGTGTTCAGACCAAGGTCATTAAAACGAACAAGGTATTGTTTATGGTTACTACAATTCTTTGCTCTAATCCAGAAGATGTCATCTTCATGGGATCAGAATTATGGTTGGAATAGGAATCAACAAGCCTGATGGAAAGTCTGACATCAAAGTCAAAATCTTAAAATCCATATTGAATATCAGCTAACTTGTTTACTGGCAAGTAGTGTAGCTACAAGTGTAGTTAGCTGATTTTCAATTAGCGAAGTGGTTCAAAAACGTCTACAGCCACCCTTACACTTAATTTCTCAACTGCAAGCATTAATTCGTACTGTTAATCTCCCATAGCAGACGGTCTTGCTGTTTCATATCTGCCATCATCCTGCTTAACCCATCCTTGTTCCCTGCTCCTACCAGTATGTTCAGATGGGGAAGGATGAAAATGGCAATTGAGATTCCACAGAATCTTAAACAGTGGGATCTGACCCAATAATGAAGACACATCTGAATTATTTTTGCTTCCCATGGCTTCTTTTTTCTTCTTTGCCAGCTTTCAGATGGGGTATAACACTTCCATATGACATCTACTGTTGACCTTGTATCCCCCCTCTAGATCCCCTGTCCCCCTCCCTGCAATGCCCCAAAAAATGGGTATGGTAGGTCTCTGTGGGTTAATTGATCCTTCCCCATTTGCCAAGTAGTTGGCCTCTGATTTCATCTGAAGTCCATGTAGAGATCAGATAACTCCAGCAGTGGTGTGCATGTTATTTGTCTCCTCACATCCATACATTTCAAACATGGTTAATTTGTCTTTTTTCATGCAGTTGTAGCAACTTATCTGAGGATGACAGTTCTATTAGGTGCTAGTGGTGTTTTACGTTAAAGTCTCCTCTGCGTTTGCACATTGCATGTTCTGCTGAGAGTTTACTCTGGTAATAAACATTGATCTGCAATTTCTCTCATACTGTCAGTGACAAATGACCCACAGGCTGCTGGCTCTAAACTACACCCTGCAACAGTCCCATCAGAATCCATTGTGTTTTGGAACTAATCGTTTAGAATATTAGACTAATTCCTAAAGGAATGTTATGGGGTAGTATATCATTGCTCTATAACCTTCATAAACAATACTCCAACCATGTAGGTCTGGCATTGCATATTTTAAACATTCATGTTGGTGCGTCCTAGTGGCACAGCAGGCTATGGAAAATACATATTTACAAAGAAGTTGTGGCTTCATGACCTTTGGTCCATTTCATTCCTCATCTCTCTCTCTCTCTCTCTCTCTCTCTCTCTTTCTCTCTTCCATCTTCCTTGTCACTCTTTATCATATACTGTCTTATAAAGCAGTGATGCCTCAAAAATAATCCTTATGAAAAGATAATTTCTGACATCAAAAGACTTATCACGGCAATATGCATATCAAGGTGCTGCTGTATGAATCTTCCTTATGAAGACAGAAGGAATGAACAGCTGCTCCCTCTTAGGAGACCCCGACAACAAGCAGCACAGCAGCACTGGAACTGTGGATGGAACTGAAACAGACTTAATCCCATCGTCACACAAGACCAATAGTCATGCCTGCGGAGGAGTAAATAAAGCCTATTAATGTAATTTATGTAATGTATGTTGTACTTTGTGTTACGTAGACAATTAAACTGTTGACCGTAATTGAACATTTCCGTCCTCACGTGAAACCCCTTTTATTTCTGCTGTCAAGGCTGACCCATCGTACATCAAACTGTGACAGTGCTTGAATGAATGTTAGATTTTTTTTTTTTTTGAGACATTTCTGATGTACTGAATGTGAATGGCAGGTAGTGGTTTACTTTTGAATGGGAATAACAGGTCAGACTGACAAACACTGGATTTCATTTGACACACTCACACAGAGGTTGAACAATGCATGCAAGGCATGTGCATGTAATAATGTGACAGGGACAGCACCAGTAGACTCATGGAGGGCCAGGTCTTTGGTCCCCCAGGCTAGATTCTTAGAGTCAGAATTAATGGTGTCACAATGTTAACAATTAGATACAATATTGTGTGATGGATTCGGATTTCGTATAAATGTGTAATAATGATAATAAACTTCATTTATAGAGTGCTTTTCAAAGCACAATTACTAAGTTCTTCACAAAATAAATAAAAAACAAGTTCAATTGTTAAAAAAAAATATAATAGTAAAACAAATTAACAGTCAAAAACATTCGTGCAAAACCTTCAAACATTCAAAACAATGTAAAAGCACAGTGATGAAATCCAATCCAAAAACAACAATGAAGTTGAAAATATATAAAAGTATGTCTTTAAAGCAGCACTCAGCGACTTAGGAAACTGTGCTATATGAGCAACTGTCATCCCAGATTGAGAGGGGGATTGCAATGTCAGACCCAAAAACAACAACAGCTTGACTAGCTCGAAGGACAGAGAAGCATGCATGACAGATCCAGACACAGGATAAACATTGCACTTGCTTTTAAAAAATTGAGAAAATTGAGGAGTGCAAAATCATTTTTCAGTGAGGCAGAAATGGCGACATTTGTCACTGACTTGTACATAACTTAGGCTAATCAAGCTTGGTAGCTAAGGCCAATACTGACAAAAGTTTTGCTCCAACAAAAATTACATTTTGAGTTGGATGATTAGCTGTCTCGTTTGCAGCTTTGCCCTCTCTCCGACTTTCAGTTAGGGAGGGGCCAGTGCTCCGTTAGAGCAAACCACAACAACTAGTTGTTCTTTCAACGCTTATGTTGTATACCAAGATGACCATGTTCTTTCCAAAGTAGCTGAGTGCTGCTTTAAAGGTGATAAGAATATACTGAGATAGCAAGCCTCATCTCATAGGGCAGTATATTCCAAACCACGGTTGTCCTAACTGAGAAGGCCTGGAAGCAAATTTCTAGTGTACAGTTACAGGAAATGTAACATACAAAAAATTATTAGAACTTAATTCTAAAAACCTCCAAGAGACCCTGCTGTTGCTGGGTTAATTGTGAAGGAGTTTAGTGATTTGTGACCATTACTGCTACCCTCTGCTTAGATCCAGCTCCTAGCTACCGTGGGTTGCTCCTCAGGTCTGGCCATGAGCCCCAGAGCGTGTGCCTTGTTGACTATCATCCTGTGGTATAACGAAGAGAGTGGGGAGCTATAGAGCCCTTTCATCTGCCCTGTGGGTCATTAAAAGCTCCCAAGGAAATGCCTCTGCCTGGCCCCCATTTATACATTAATCCTCTTTAATTAATTCTCTTTCATTTACCTTGGTTAGAAGAAATCAATACAGCAGGTTTCACTTAATTTGACAAATGTTCTTTAGCTTAATCCCTGGGTGCCATATTGTGTGTGTGTGTGTGTGTGTGTGTGTGTGTGTGTGTGTGTGTGTGTGTGTGTGTGTGTGTGTGTGTGTGTGAGTCAGAGAGAGAGAGAGAGAGAGAGAGAGAGAGAGAAAGTGGGTGAGAATAGATGACGCAGAGATTTGTTAGACAAGTTGAAATTGACTAAATTGACTATGGAATGTTGAATGTAAATATGTCATGAATTATGTTCTGCACAGAGTGGACCCCATATACCATGATCAGAATGATTGCATATTCGCAAAACACAATTCATATAACATTAGCCTAGCTATAAGTAAGCAAGCTCCATAACTAAAATATCAACACTACTCCTTGGTGTTCAACATGTTGCCTATGGATGGACACACATCTATTTTGTCATTCAAAAACAAACAAACAAACAAACAAACAAACAAAGAAACAAAGAAACAGACAAATAACAAAAAACACCATGCTTGATAAGGAATGAACTCCTGAGGTGGTTGAGTTGTCTGACTCAATGCCGAGTACATATATTGCATTTAACAAAGAAGGGGCCCTGATCCTTTGAGCTCTTTGTCTCTTCTCCAACATTTATATGCTTTTTTCTAAAGCTGAAAAAGTCAGTCCCAAAGGTTTCAATTAGAAAAGTGTGGAGCATCGTAGTGTACTCACTTTAATAGTAGAGAGTGATCTCTTGAGTGTTGTGGAAGGGTACTGTGAGGAGTGTTGCTCTGTCTCTAACTCGGGTTAATTGGGTTCCTTTCTGCTTCAGCCAGCGAGAGCACATTGAAAAAGGAAGAATCCTCTTATTGTGAGCTACAAATCTTAGCCAAGTGTAGAATTCAAATGTGTATCTTGTCAGTTCCAAACCTAAAACTCTAATATTCCTTAAAGATTGGAAATACTGTCACACTTACAGCGATATTTCACATTAGAACATTAATATGCATGTCACGATATGAGTTCACCAACAGTCAACCTCAAACATTAGCACATCGGGAATCCATAGTCGGCGCCAGTGTGCAGGATTTTTTTCCAACCTCTCGTTATTGGTAATTGCAAACAGGCAAAATTACTTATTTAACAGAACACATGAAAAATATTGATTCTCTGAGTGGCATTGCTGTAGTTTGCATGTTTAAAGCATGACTTATGAGACTCTGTTTTCAAAATGAAAGCAAGTGATATCACTAACTGCAGCAACATGGTTGGGAGGCAAATGATTGGATTGTGATGATTGGACAAACAAACAATGAGTTATGGCTAATTTTGTCATTGACCATCAACCCATTTTAGCAATTGTAATTCCCCTGTGGGTGGATTTTGAAATTATTTTATGGGTGCAGGTTAATTGACTATTTGTGCATCTTGGTCCCCTCATGCTATGATGCAATTTTGGTACAGATTCATCTAAAAACAAAGAAGCCATAGGTAAAAAGCAAATTGGGCGCAAAAACCAACATGGCAGATGTGTCATTGTTGAAGAAAATTTGTAGAGCAAGAATTGCTGGATGAGTGTAGCAAATTTAGTGTAAAACAGACAGTAGTGACCTTTCAAAGTTGAACATTTTGACCTTTAATTATAGACATCTGATTGATTGGGGTCATATTTGCTGTGAAGCATTCATATACCAACATCTGTCATTGTGGAAAATTTCATGTCTCTATGGCAAGCTGTAGTTGAATTTTATCTGACAGACCGAGGACGGACGGGCCTATACTGGCTGCAGCTAAAAAGGACTACATGCATTCATTCTCTTGATGATTGACTGAACTCTTGATACATGGACTAACACTAGACAACAGGTGAGTAAGACTTTTTAATTCAAGTCTTAGCTGTATTTTGTGGCTGTAAAAGGTTTTAAAGACTGTAGTTAAATAGATCTATATTCTGATTTATGATGGGTCAAGAAAATTCCAAAAAGCTTATTTTTCATCAACAAATCAAACTTTTCAAGAATGTATGTGGATAAACCCCATATTTTTATGGTCAAATGTTGTTATGTATATTCAGTGTACCTCTGGGCTCAGGTCCTCTTTGAAAAACTTGTAAATAGACCTCCTTTGATGTTCAACCAGAAGTTCTTCATGTAAATCTGTTAACTCCTTCATTTTTGGGATATATTTCCTCAGAGTAAAATTCGTCATGTAATTGACAGTTATAAGCCCTACAACATCAATAACACAGAGATTCTATTCCACCACTAATCAGTGCTCTCGGGATTTTGTTTGTCTCTAATTATTCCAACTAAAAACATTTCATTTTACAACAGCATTATGGGAAGATGGAAAGGCAATTTAAGCCGTTTTCTGTATTCATTTGCAAGAAAGGCACATGGAAATTGTGAGGCAAAGGACAAAGATAGGATGATATGCTTGTTCACAAATGCTCTGTTTAGACTGTTCATTGCATTTGAATTGCAGGGATTTGTCAAAGTGGAATGAATGAATGGTCAAAATGCAAGTCCTTGCAATATTTCTGGGGAGCTGTTGACTTAGCAAAAAAATGTCGTCATCACAAAATTGCGAATTCTGGGAGGAACTGACTAATTATAGTAATTTACAACTTCCCACACACAACAGCAGCTCAGAAGCATGGAGCGATGCCAGGGACTTCCCATGGTGGAATAAAACCACACGGGCAGAACTGAACACTGACAATAAAAAATGAAATCGATGGGAGTGCTTCACATGTTTCCTATCCCATTGACAGATTATTTCATGGATCGCAGCAAACAAACTGTGGCTCATTCAACAGAGGGAGTGGCTCAACTTCCATTCTCTAATATGTTCTTTTGATTACTTTGAAGCCTGGGCTGCTTAAGCTTTTTGTCAGGAGTAGAATTAGATGTAGAGTGAGGATACGGGGATGCTCCAGTGTGACTTACTGCAGATGCCAAAAAGAGGCAGGCAGACAGGGAGAGGCACATAATCTAAGTCATTATCAGACATAAATGAACAGAATGTGCAACCATCTCAAACGAACAAAGTGATTTCACAGATCACTGATGCCCTTTTCTGGAGATGGCAAATTAATGGCTGCACTATATATTTTTTCCTGTACTGTGCAAGTCCTCCTGAGTGCAATGAGTGCGGGGACTTCCTATCAGAGAGGTGAGATTGTCTGCTGGCCTGAACGTAGAGTAATAGTAAATGTGGTAAATTGATAATGGGATTCTGTTAATTGTACATTAACAGAATCCTGTTAATAGGATTGTGTTAATTGTACATTTATTCCCTTATTGATTAATTTGCTCTTTTTGCAGTGTGTCAAGTTGATGTTGAAGGATAATTGCCAGCAACTTCAAATTAAGAAGGATCGAATCAGTAGCGATGTCATTAATC
>OMKL01017484.1:3302-19469 GCA_900302295.1 Parasudis fraserbrunneri
TTTTTTGTTAAAAAAAAAAAAAAAAAAACACACACCTGCAGTGTGATGCATTCTTCTAAGCATTTTGAATTGTGTAGATTTCATACACAGTATTACAAGCACTACAGTGGGAAAAACACTGTGCACAATGCTTTTAAGCCTGCAGTGTTAAGATGTGTAAATACTGCATTTTAAACACTTTTATAGAAAGTTGTTTCAGGTTTGAGGCGTGGTTTCAACTGGTTGGAGATTTCATTCACAAATAATCATTTATAGTGTTGCCTTTTTTCCCAATGACCAAAATCCAATGTCTTATGTGTATTGTACACATTGATGTTTGTGTCAGGGATGAGTGAACTTTTCTTATTGCTGGCACACTGTATATATACAGACTTGTCAACGACTCACAAACCTCCTTTTACACACACGTACACGCATACACTTGACTAAAACACAATTTTATAATGTTGGGGACAAAAGTATGGATGCATGTTTTTTTGATACACACACACAAGGGCTTTTAAAGTGCAAAATCTGAGATCTGCAAAGCGGTTCAATCAAAGTTGAGTGGATTTTCCTGCCAGAGCTAGGCTATGTTTACATTTGCTATAGTATTCTAAAGCCTTCCAATTATACTGTGTCTTGCACTCCCTCACATACCTTAACATAGTCTGACTTGTTTGACTATAGCAATGGCAACTAGCACTCCCCACTCCAGATGAACTGAAACCTTTGTAAATAGTAGACTGTTGTTGATTCCTCTTAAGATACTCAATCCATTTCCAACCACCTCTGTTTGAGCGTAGCAGACAATCTTGTTTTCCCCATTGTGATGGTAGTAATACATTTAAAATGGTGAAAAATGAGTTCAGCACAGAGGGCAGACCTATTTTGGTCTCCTTTTGAGCCTTGTTGCGGTGAGATTTCTATAGTGTGGTTTCTAATTAGTTTGCTTGATTCCATCTTAACTTTATCATTTGTTGTACTTTGGTCTGAGCTGTTAAACTAATGCCCTTCCTACACAGCTGATCTTGTTGGGCATTTGGCTTTAAAAATCATTTCATTTCATGCATAAACTTATCAGATCTATAGCCTAATACTTGTAAGTGCCCAGTTTATTTTGATAATGCATTCAGTTCAATAACCACAGACCACTGCAATGCATGATTGAAGATGGCCACACTTGTAATTCCAGAGGGAATGAATGTGTACTTTTTCCTCAAACTGACTAATGATTTTGTTGATAATGATGAGTAAGGTTCTCATATCACTACAGAAATCACTTTTAACTTCTATATGATCTTATGCAATGTTTAGAAATGTACAAAATAAGTGTGATGTTACTGGGATAGATCTGTATGGTCTTGCATAAGGTAAACCCAATAAAAAAAAAAAAGTTTGTCATTCACATGCATTTATGTGTGGATTCATTCTCCTAGATGTTTGTCTTATGTAACTTTACTTTTTTTCAGATAATCTTCATTGAGCTGCATATGTGCTCTGCCAGAACAGAGAGCAGACCTAATTAGAGGAATACACTTAGTAAAGTGCAGACCGCAATCAAGGCCTAACAATCTCCCCACTTTGCTGTTACTTTCACATGCAATATTTTGCTAGGTAGATGAGAGAAACAAGAATAGCAGATATTGCCATTCTCAGCAGACCCAGGTTATAATCCATATGGTGGCGCTAGAGAAAAGGTCACGGTTGGGGTCACCAGAATCAACAGGTTTCTCCCGTGTCATGAATATACAACAAAGGGGTCAGGAGATGCACTCATTTGAACATTTTGCCTGATGGTGGCACTAGAGGAAAGGTCATGGGGTCACCAAAATCAATAGCTTTCCTCCGCTTGGGGTCATGTATGTGCACAGCAGATTTCATGCCAATCCAACCTTTACTTTTTTAGATGGCATATTCATGGGACTTCCACACTGACTTCCAGACTTACTTAAAGACTGACAGGACCAATTACATAACCTCTGCCCTGGTGGAGGTAATGAGGTTACTGCCAGAGAGAGTAGGGGAGGATATGATAGAATTCTTTGGGGGAGGGATGCTAGAGAGCAAGGAGTGCAGAACAGGCTCTGGAAATGGATGATCTAAATGCCTAAAATAGTCTCCTATTTGAGTGTGAATATTCTTTTTGACATTTAGATTTTTTTTCCGCATGAAACCAACATACACCCTGCCCTGATTATATGCAAATAATAGGCTGTAATGTTAATAGATAATTTATTTGTGATAGCAAGTGGAGCTGCACAGAACGTGTTATTGCATTATTATGATTTAATTCTACTCCTATATATACTTTTTAATTGTTTTGTTTTTCTAGTTTTTTGGCTTCTATTTGAATTACATATTTTATTTTATATTAATGTTTCTATGTCAGAAGTTTGATATGCCTTGTTATGTTGTATATTGTATATTGACCAAAAACCCTAACAACATTCTTACAGTGCAGTGGACTGAACAAGGGATTGAGAGAGTTTGGTTGAACCAAAAATGCTCTAATAAAGTAAGATTATGCATTAAAAGCTGCATCAATGGGATGAACTTGGAACACTCCTGTCTCCTAAGTGGACGGGAGTTTTTCACAGGTGCTCTCATTAACACTGAGATAGCTGGACTAGTCTCAAACAAACCTATTTTGCGCTGGATCAACAGGTCAGACAAAATTAAATTTAGTGTCAGAATGTTCAGAACACCGTCAAATGGTAAGAGACAGTCCAATATTTATCTCAATTTCTATGGTAAAGAAAAAAATCTACATCTCTCATAGAGGCCTTTCACAGAATGTTTAGAATGCCCATTTGTCCTCCACGTTGGAAGAAACAACGGTTGCTATGTGCAAAACAACAGTTGCTATGTGTTGATATATGAGATATCAACAGAAATGTAATAAGTTGGTGTCTTATTACTGGATATTGTAAACAAGTTGCAGTGGAACAGTAATATCATGCTTTTCCAATGTTTCACCTACTCCACCACTGCACCGAAATTACCAATGGTTACAGGTAGCCATGTTGGAAGACAGAGATTATAGGGGTGAATGGAATCTGTGCCTGCTCTAATAAGGGGGTGGAGGGGGGTGCAGTAAGCCCGCCAATGCCGCGCTTTGTGTAGCTCACGTGACACATTGCAGGAAGATTTGAAAGATCTCTGGCTGAACTTCTAATTTTAACAGTCTACATACAAAACTTTCTCTGATTTAAGTAAATGTCGCCCTCTTGTGGCATATCTGCAAAAGTCATTCCAATGGTTTAGTCGTCCTTAGCACTGCCTGTGTAAATATGTTTGACAACATTACAATTTATTTTGCCAAATCAGAGGTTATAATCGAATTCATATATTGAAGAATATGCTAAACGGTGTGGCTCGTAAGGGAAACAAGGTTTTAGGATATATGTATCGCTCTCCGATATAATTCTGCGCAACAATCTCTATTAAGGCACAATGATTATTAGAAAGGTCAATTGCAAGTATTTTAGTTAAATTTGCATAATTCATTGGGGATCTTGGATTCTCATGTAACTACTAATTAGTGTAAATTGTTTTCAGGCGAATTTAGGTTGTTGGGGGGGCAAATGGTCCTCCTATTTAAGCTGGGTCGGAACGGGTGGTTTTTCAGGAGGGAAACTTTATAAGGTTTTACCCGATTAAAGTGCGATTAATTCGTATAGTCAAATTAATCGAGCCTTTATTACTATACTGAAAGGTAAGAGCTAATCTCCAGTGATTCATCACACTAATTATGTTGGTATACAAGGTTATTTAATCCGCCGGAGTTTGCGCCATTTTCGCTACTTTGGTCAATGCGTAAATGTGCGCCTTTTGGGCAGTGTTAGCTCTGCCGTTCTTTGTCCTGTTCTGTCATGGATGATGATACGCTACATTTTTGCGGAATTTAATTAATACTGATATTGGAAGTTCAAAGTTGTATTCAACATTGAAACTTAGCCAATCGTCTCGTTGTCACAAGTAGGTCTGTGACCAAATCAACTGTAAGTGCGCATTTTTGTGCTACATCAGGCCGCGCCAGCCGCTAACGGCGCGCCAGCTTCTGCCAGGCAACAGGATTCTGGCGCACATTAGCCTTAGCTAGCTAACTGGCTTGTCTGCTAATGTTAGCTGGCTTAATGACCAATTTATGAATATTTACGTAGCTATTCAGGTTAGCTCGTAGCCTTACGGAATTTGGCTGTTATTGGAGCGTATTCATTTATATCTGCCATAGTTTCAAGCTGCGGACAATTTTGAATTGTCGGAACAACGTTTTTTCCCCACGGATGTAACGTTAACGCTTGTAAGTTAACGTTAGCAAGGTAACATTAGTTGGGTTAGCTAATGTTTGCAGCCATCAATGTAAGTTTGTCATGTGCCAGAATTCTCTGCCTTTCCTTTAACCACAACAATTGCAGTAAACCAGGTGAAGTTACTGAACTTGATTCAATTCGTAAGCCCTTTACTCGGAATAACATAAACTGTAGGGCACTGTGTTTGTCCTCTAGGTGCATTAATGAAGAATGGTTCATGTGTGATTAATTTCTAATGAATTGTTTAGTAAAGTGTATTCCAAAACTAATGTTACCCTTTCCATTTCAGGAGTCCAGCAATCATGTCTGGGATTGCATTGAGCCGGCTTGCCCAGGAGCGCAAAGCATGGCGGAAAGACCATCCTTTTGTAAGTAGCTGCTTCTTCTTACCAAGTTGCACTTGTTACAGGTGAGGTGTTTTGTTCATCGTTATATCGTGTTTACATGGTATGAAATGCCAGTTTCCAGTGACCCTTACTTTGTTTGCATTCTGGGCATTTTCTTTCTCAGGGTTTTGTTGCTGTACCAACAAAAAATCCAGACGGAACCATGAATCTGATGAATTGGGAATGTGCCATTCCTGGCAAGAAGTCGGTAATGCTATAATTTTGTTTGCATTGAAGTGGGTATGCATTCATCATTGGCAGTGTTTGAATTACCACAGTACCTACACAATCAGACAGAAGCTACTAACCATACTACCCACACTATGCTTTTAGAACCTACTGTCCAGTAGGTCAAAAATCAGCTTCTTCTGTGCAGAAGTTTTTTTTTCCTTCCCCTTGTTGTGGAAGTAAAATATCTTGCGTCGCATATTAGTACTGTCAACAATACAAATATGCAGCATCTAACTTGGTTGGGTGTAACAGATAAAAGTAAATGGTTAATCTCCTTTCACTTGAAAGGCACATTGGGGGTTTAAATTGACCGCATCTGTGATTGTTTTGGTTGTAGAGTACAGTGAAGTCATGCCTTTTATTCTTTTGGGAGTAAAGAAGAAAATCCACTTCATGAAAGTAACCATGCTAAGCATACTTGATAAAACCCGGAAGACTGTAGATATCCGGCATTTGTAAGATTACTGAAGAGGTACCCAAACAATGCCTACTCGACCAGCAAATAGTTCAGTACTGAAAAGACCGTACTGCGGCTGTTTTCAGACATGACAAGAGTCTTGACGTAAGGGACTCATGAGTTTGTTACAGCACGTTTTATTCATGTGTCATGTCACGAGGCCATTCATAAATCTAATCCACTAACAATTGTTTTAATTTGCTGTAGCCCCTTGTTTGCTCCATGAATCAGTTGAGGGTCGGGTTGTCTATTTATTGTATCAGTTCTGCTCTTGATGTCATGATTCCAAATTGGATAAATATCCAAGGAGATTTTTGTGTAGACATCTCGTGGGACTCATCACGGTCCATGTAAAGTGTTCCATCAACTAACCCATTCTTGGTATGGAGCCCACGTTTTTTTGTCTAATAGATTTTCTCCATCCTCAGACCCCCTGGGAAGGAGGCCTGTTCAAACTGCGCATGTTGTTCAAGGATGACTATCCCTCCTCACCCCCGAAATGTGAGTTTGTTGGTCCCGGTGACAGTTGATGGCTTTCTTCAACTTATGTGACCTGTGTATCTTGTATATTTTCATACACTTAAAAAGTGTTATTTTCCAGTAAGATTAAACATGACACTTCAGCCATCAAAGGACTTTATCAGAATAACTGGGCTTGATTATCTGGTGGCAGTTTCTGCGTTTCGTACCAGATTAGGCACCCTATGGGCTGTAGGAGCTCTGGTTGCAAAAATGGCGACAAGCACCAAATGGAGACCGCAGATAGAAGATCCCTGAAGCCATTATTAATCTAGTTGGCGCTTGTCATAATTTGCCTGTAGTGCCTCTGCAGTACAGAGGATGCCCTGATCTGGTCCAAGGCAGCAATGGCCACAAGCTGTGTCTAATCAAACCAAACGACCGGATTATGAAAGGGGGTAGGGAGCGCTACATGGTCATCACTTGTTGGCCAAGTAATAAAACAGAACTCATCATTTTCACCTAAAAAGTTGTTTATAAACCTAACCTTTACCATAAAGGATAACACTGGTATATTTTTACCTTTGACAAATTAGCAGCATCAGATTACCAGTGAAAACTGTTGTGATGTTTATGTACATTACAATGTTTTGAGCCCCCATGGGCCCTTCATCAGGTGCAGCTGCTTGATGCACAGCATTTGTACCTGACTGAAGGGCCAGCTCGAAACGTTGTAACGTATGAACATTTAACTATCTTTGGGAGCAATATAGTGTGCGAGTTCTACCTTTTACTATAATCTGTTCTCCAACTCAGCACTTACGAGATGGATGTGCGCATGTCTACTTGGGGAAAGGTTGAATACCCGAAGGTAAAAATGTAGCACACACAGATCTTCAGGACAAATCTTAATTTCACTTATTTTGTCCATGTCAGCTTCTGTGTACATGCCTCACTTATCTGTTGCATTTCCAGAAGTCAGTAACTCCATTCCAAACTCCATCAAAACAATTGCACAGACAAACACAGCATAGAATGAGTGTACCAAATGTTGTAATGCATATTTTTTCTTTTTGAAGTAGGGACTTGTGCCCCAGTCTGTATAGACTTAGCTGGTTGCAAGTACGTGATCAGGTAGTGCCTGGTGATGATGGCTGTTTACCTATGTTAATTTCAGGGTTCCCACGGTCATGAAAATCCTGGAAATGTTACGTAATTTGAAAATGTGTTTTCCAGGCCAGGAAATGTTTTGGAAAATTATGAAATCCCCATAAACCTTTGGAAAAGTCATGGAAATTTGAAATCATATTCATGCATCTAACATTTAAAAATGCAAATGACAGGAGTTTTGAGGCGAAATAAGTCGAATACTATTTAATTTTGCTCAATACCAATCTAGTTATAGTAAAACTTATGTCATTGCAGTTAAAGTAAAGGTTGTTCATTCATTACACTGCAGGAATAAAGCCATGGAAATTTAGTATGAAGTCATGGAAAAGTTTTGGAACTTTGGAAGTTTTGGAAAATAAGTGTGGGAACCCTGTAATTTGACACATGGCCTGTCTTTGCTTCCCTGTTCATTCTGATGTAGGCTTTTACCTGCTGAAATGTAAATTTCTGTCATCTTGCCGAACGAAACATTTATTTGAAAGGGTTCTCCCCAGGATTTTGACAAGGTGGTGCAGAGACACAATCAACAGTATCAAATAATGGTCTTGGCTGATGTGATCGATTGACCGACCCCAAGCTCCGCCCTCTTTTATTGACCTTCCAATCACAACCATTGCTTTCCTCCATCAAACTTAAGGTTTTATTGTTTTGTTTTTCTGGCTTTTTCTTGACCCTCAATCACAACGTTGCTTTCCTTAGTCAAGCTTAAGAGAGTGGAGCTTGGATCAGTCAATTGTAAGACTGATTGACTGGAAGGTTCTCAAGGTGTTGCTGGATATGAACAAGGTGGTGAAGCAAGTTTGGGAAGAACTTTTCTGGGCCCTGGCTGTAATACGTAGTGTTACACTAGTTTCATATCAGTTGGTGAAATGACTGAGATGAACTTAAGCCCCCCTTGGTGACTGTATATCAGATTTCATTTTTCTTACTTGTTCTATAGTACCCAAACTTAAAATCCACTTGTTTGCAACGCCCACCCCGAAGTTGTTGAAATGGACCAATTTGTCTGAATTTTAGCAGTATCTGTCTGCTCTCTGGACGCTGACCTATTGATTGAAACATTAAAATCATTATTTTCACTCAAAGTTTGGTTCAGCGTCCAGAAAGTAGAGACTTTTTGACAAATAGCACCATTTCAACAACTTCAGGGTGAGTGTTTCTCACACAAGTAGCCTGGATGTCATGTTGAGGTACTATAGAATCTTGAGTAAGAAAAATATTAGAACTTCATCTCAGTCAACGTTAATTGTACTGGCTGATATGTAGCATAGTGTAGCGTTACAAATCATAGCCAGGGACCAGCAAAGGAGAACCCTGGTTATGATAGTGTTTTGCCACTAGAATATGCTCCAAATATTTTTGGTTAACTTGCACCTTGACTGGTGCAAGAGCTGTGCTCATTATCTATTGTATCATAGCTGGTCCAAATTAAAATCTCTTGGTTATTAGTTTTGCATCTTACTGTCTTGCAGGTAAATTTGAGCCTCCACTCTTCCATCCAAATGTGTATCCATCAGGCACAGTCTGCCTATCCATTCTAGAGGAGGACAAGGACTGGAGACCAGCCATCACAATAAAGCAGGTCAGAAATGACAAGTAGACTTAATCAGTGCTGAATTGGGTGAAGTTAATATTTTGCATGTAGTCTGAATGGAAACTTTGTTTAATTGACCAGTAACAAATTCGTATTACATTTCTGGCAAGGAAACATTGTGATCTTGCACTCTGTTTTACAATTTTTACTGTCCCCTTTCAGCATTTACTCCACTGCAGACATAGAGCAGGTTGAGAGGAGCCCAAGTTATTACTATGTGGTGCGCACGTTTTTTTTTTCTTTCAGGACTAATGGGAATTATGTGAAAAGGCAGCAACTTAAGGCAAATCTTGGTGCTCTGCTTTAGTCTTATCGGTTATTCATCTGTTGTCTTGCAGATCTTATTAGGCATCCAAGAACTTCTAAACGAGCCAAATATCCAGGATCCAGCCCAAGCAGAGGCATACACGATTTACTGGTGAGTGTTGATGCTGTTGTCTGGGAAGTGATGAGGAAAATGATCCATCCCTCTTGGCTGTTATTTGTTGTAGTACAACAGTAGGCCATATTTGCATACTGTTGGATGTACAAATGGAGAGTTATAGAGTCATGAAGACTGGTAGGTCATCACCACGGATCTGTATGTTTATTTCCTTAATCATCATCATCCCAAATGGGTCATTGCATTTTAACATAATCAAAAGCAAACTTGTATATAGTCATTGTTGAACATGGCAGACGACATGATGCCCATTACATTGTTTTCACTTTGCAGAGTTTTTTTTCCACTACTACTTACAGCACACAACTTCATTCAAATCTAAATAAGAATAGCACCCTTTTAAAGGATGTCATGTCACACTAGTTGGCTGTAATCCAAGCCAAGGGAGCATTGTCTCAACACGGGGTCGAACATAAACCCCTAACAAAGCCCACCCAAGTAGGATTAGGATTGGGGGTTCCGTTTTGAACCAGTTTCAAGTGGGTAAAATACCCGGATTTGTCAAGTTCTAAGTCTTAGAGAAACCTTATCAAATCTTTCTTCCCCTCACTGTCTTCATATCGCCTCAGCCTTGACCCAAGTCTCTGTCAAGCTGTTAATTTAGTTACTTGCAGCATTGCTGACATAATATCTTGTTACTGCACTGAGTGCAATAAAAGCAGTACATTTTCTTTTACTAAAAAATGGTGTCCCCTTCCCCAAATTATTAATAAAGATTTAGAAACTATAGATAAACTCACATGACTGTCTTTTATGAGGTGCTGGAACTGGCAGAAAGATTTAAATGAAGGAATACTGCACACTAAAATGGCTCCATTTGCTTTCTTTAATCACCAACGTTTCAACAGCAAAGCTGTCTTCATCAGGGTTTCTGCCATTGTAACATACACTGATAACATCTAGCTGACACTGGTGTGGCTCTTTAAGGCACATGTACAGTGATGCAACATCTGTGGCTCATTACAAGTTGCCAGAACAACCAAGCAATCACATCAAAGTCTCACAATGAGACCATAAATGACAGAATTCATATGGCAGAACACATGGTAAAGAACATGTATAATAAGGAACAAAAATAATGGAAGAAAAACCAAGCCCCTGCTGACAGCCAACTGATCGACTGTTGAAAAGTTAAGACCGTATTGATAACGAGTTTCTTGATTATTTTTGTTCTTTATTATACATGTTGTTCTGCCATGTGTTCAGTCTCATAGTGAGACTTTGATGTGATTGCTTGGTGGTTCTGGCAGTTGCAACAATGAGCCACAGCTGTTGCATCATTCAACATGTGACCTGAAGAGCCACACGCGTGTCTGCTAGATGTTGTTCTCTAAATATCAGTGCAAATGTTAGAAAGGCAGATGCCAATCATGAAGGCATTAGGCAGCTTTACTGTCGAAATGATGATTAAAGAAGACGAATGGAGCTATTGAGTGTGCAGTATGCCGTCATTTAAAATGTGGCATACTACTAATTGACGTTTTGTAACTCATGGCCTCTCAGTGGCCACAGCCAGCACAGTGCTTATGACAAGACCCTTTTTCTGGATCAAGGTAATTTTTGTCCCAAGAGCATTCTGCTTTTTGTTTTCATGCCTCCTTACTTGAACGGTTCCAAAGAAATCTTGGGTGAGTGGACAGAGAAAAACAATTTGACATGAAAGCAGTGTAATGGGGATGGTCATGTAAAATAAAAGGAAATTCAGAATGGAATTGTGTACTTCAACATTAACTATTTTTAGGGCGCCTAATAGATCCTGTAAAAGGATTTGTGGATACCAACATTGCACAAACAGTAGAGATGGCAATTTCGACACAAGATCGAACATAGGGCTGCTTGATTATGGCAAAATCATAATCACGATTATTTTTATAAATATTGATCATTATTATTTAACACAATTACTCATCGACTTTGGAAACATCATGCATTTATTGAACTTTTTTTTAATTGTCTTAACAGTGAATTTCCTTGAACATTAAATATAATTCAAATGAAGAACAAATTTTATCATGTTTTCGTAATCGTTGGAAGCCATAAAATTTGATTAATTGCCTAGCCCTAATATGGGAAAATGCTACAAGGGCGGGCATTCATAAAGCTGCCATGGCATCATTTATGTTTGGTTTCTCCAAGGGTGCAACATTGTGCAACACGCACAGTGTTATTCTTCCACGGTCAGAGGCAGCCAGCTGTAATGTGGATGCCTTCTAGCCATTACAGTCCTAGCCATCTAATGTTCTTGTAGCCTAACTAGATGGCAACATCCTGGCAATGTGGCAGTCCTTACATCAGCGTTTTCTTCATTGGTGGCTTTTAGCCGATCAATGCGAGATTCGTATGTTTCCCTTGGGTTCTTGCACGGGTATGAGTGGTCAATGTTCAATGCAATACACGCTAGGGTAGTGGTATGGTTTAGCCAAAGACAGGAGAGTAGTGGCTAGAAGGCATCCGCATTACAGCAGCCTGCCTCTGACTGTGAGAGAACTGCGCTCTGTGTGCATTGCACAACGTTGCACTCTTGGAGAAACCAAACCTGCCACGGCAGCTTTATGAATGTCCACCATTACAGTGAAGTGCAGTAAGAACTAGTCAGAATAATTTTAATTGTCAAATCCATTTATACATACAAGGAATTTGACTTGGTGGTGCTGCATGAACATTCAACAATTATAGAATATGAAGCAATAATGTACACAATATGTTCATTCTCACTGAATGAAAGAAAACATTTTATTGCCCCAGGGGGAATTGGTGTTTTGTACAAATGGGCACTACAGATGGTGAGGGGTTCATTTGCAGGCCTTCATGTCATCTGGCAGGGGTAACTCGCGGTGCCACTTTTGTAGAACTGACAGACTCTAGGGGGCAGCAGAGCGCTCTTGTTAGATTTACATGCACGCTGGTGGACGTTTTACAGGCTCAAGCATGCTGACACAAGACGTGCTGATGACCATCTCCCATGTTCCCATCTGCACCTGCCCTCATATGTCCTCTCGCGCGTTTGAGTAGGCTACTGTATTTCAGTAACTGGTGAATTTAATGTGATATAATTTAGGTCTATCTATTAAAGTTATGGTATGCCAAATAAAAAAAAAAAATGCAATTACTTTACAATTACAATATGAACCATTTGTCTAAATTGTTGATATAATCTATTTTATAATATAATAGCAATAATATTTAATCTGCTCAGTGTGAAAAGAAGTAGCATACTATACAGTATATTACAGTAATGATGTAGCACAAGGTCAAGGCTACATATGCCAGTAAAAATAACATCGCTACTAGAATCAGTTGTACCGCCTTTATCAAGAGAAGCCAACAAAACGCAACTAGGGAATAGAGTCCCTCCATTCAACACATTACTAGTAAAGGGACAATGGCATTGTGCATACTGTGAGCTTATTGGGCTACTGATTACAGAAAAGCAAGACAACGTAGTTGCAAGAAAAAACATTTATTTCAAAGAAAAAACGAGCGCACAACTCACATTTTGTAAATACAAAAATAGTTTAGGTGCTATAAAAAAATTTGTTTAGACATTTTTAAATATAAAAATAAGGCTACATTCCAGTGGCTCTCCCACCAAGGGCAACCACCTTGCGTAAAACTTTGTCAAGGTGGTTGATGTATCGGTAGCATGCCTCCGCGGCTTTGTGGTCCAAAAGGTCTCTATGGCCTGAATTAGTTCTTCTTTGTGGTTTGGCTTAGCGTTACACCGAATTAACTCTTTCAGCGCATTGGATTTAAATGGGACGACCTAATGTTGAAAATTCACAACATGTATACATGTGAAATAGAACTTAGTACTAAGCTATTAAAACTCTCGAAATATATCGTCAGGAAACTCACTCTGCTGTGGTCTTCACCCAGTTAAGGCCCTCCTGCTGTATGCACATGCGGGCTGCTGTGTGTTTTGGGTCATTGTCTGTAGGTACAGTAGAAGAAAAGAGATTGGCATCTGAGGGGATGATGCAGACTATTTCAAACTTGACGACATAAACATACTAAATGGGCCCAAGTAATACATTTATTTTGAGGGTTTATTGAGGCTGCATTCTCCATATAAGGCATGCAATTTATTAAAGGCACATTTTAGTAGGATTAAAGACAGACTGCAGACAACCCTCATTGACTCTGACTTGACACAAACTCACCTAACCAGTTTTAGTAACAATGGGGGGCCATTAAGAAATCTACAGTAGGTCAATTAATCCACGCCATATTCCAGCTGCAACGCCCCCCGCAAAGTCCCAGGAGGAGTCCCATGTGCAGATCAGGTAACAAACAATCCAATTGGAGGCTGCAGATACTTTTATTTACAGCAAAAATTATTTGCAGGTAGCATTGGCAAGTAGCAAAATGATTTTACCTTGAAAGAAACTGTGTAGGCATCAGGAACTGTTTTATGTGCGGTGCAGCCATGCACTTAATGTGGTCTGAGTTGAATATCCACCTAGTCTGCTTTATTCACACAATCTAAATACATTTAATGACAGAATTTCAGAGACAATTTCCAATAACAAACTTTCACAAAACAGAAGCTTCTCGAATGAACCCCTGTACATCTGTAGCTTGCAAGATAACGTTATCCATTTCACGACACAGGACACTTCATGCACATGACACGAGCAGCGAGTTGCTCTCCTTGTACAGTAGGATCCACTCTAAAAAGATGCTCAGAGATGCCACCTGGTGGTGGTTGGTACAAACAACACCCAGTGGTAAAATTGCAAAAGTGATGCTGCAGCGCGGCACCTGCCCTTCGGAGTTGGAATGCGCAAATGAAAGTGGTAACATCTGTACATTAAAACAGATATGAAATCACAACAAGCTAAAAATGGCATAGGACAATCATGTCATACAAGAACTAAATAAATAAGTTGATGGTTTGATTGTGTGTACATGAAAACTAATGATGTAGGGTTTGGGAAAAGGGAGCCTTCAACACACTTATAATTAATGGCTGCAATGACAGCTTCTGCCAGTAGATGCTGAGCCAGCAGTTTTGAAACATTTCAAAACAATTTTGAATGTCTGGAAATGTTTCGAACTTGCCATCCCTAAATAATAGGTCTATGCATTAATCATGATCAGTAAATTGGGTATTATAATGAATCATGATCGGTAATTTAAGTATAACGAATTGTGACTATTTGCCACACTCGTGTGCCACTGTTTGATTGAACATGACCACTTTGTAGGGTTTGCGAAATGCATACATGTGTTTGAATCCACAGAACTGTGATCTGAAGACAGAGCTGTGATCTCAATAATGGTGACATATGTTCAATGTCTTAAAATTCTCATTTATCATTTCAAGGGTTTGCATCAGAGTGTTGGGGCCTCTGCCCATCTTTGCTCGCTCAAACGTTCCATGATCTTAGAGACCCAGTACGTGCAAGTACAGCATCGGCTTGTGGAGGGTCAAATTCTAAAGTTCCTACTTCCTATTAATGCACTTGTTGCAACATGAACAAGTCTGCTGCATGCGAACACCACATGGTTCATACTTGCACTGTGGAGTACATCATTTATTGTTTGTGGCAGCCAAACCTCTCTTTCAACATCTGCTGGAAGTACTCGAGTAATCAAGCCGATCCCCACAATGTAATATTGCGCAACAAGGTATAGAAGCTAAAAGATTGTTCAGATGTCCTTAAAGGAAAAATCCACTCCGAGATACTTTTAAACTGTTAGAAATTGTCAATTATTCAACACATTGCAGGAATTATTTTCTGATTTAAATGTTGTAATGTGTCTTTTTGGTCTTCTCACTTTCTGCGATCCTGCCCAGACTGGATCACCAAAAAGTCTACCTCTACTTCTTTAGTGAATGACTACTTTCCCAGAAGGACTTTAAGCAAGCCCAACCCACCCAGATGCAGCGTGAACCAAAATGCTAATTTTCACTTGTTGGCTTGGCTTAAGCTACTTAATTGAACCACAGGGGTCTGTCCATTGATTGCAGCAATGCTACAAGATGGAAATCTAAAGCCAAGTTGGCCGTGTTGCATTATGGACAGTTGAGGCTACTTTCACAACTATGAACTAGTTTAAGGACCCAATTCTGTATATTCTTTTGGTCCATATCAGGCAGTGAGTCTGCTCCTATTTACAGTTTAGATGTTTCTATGTATCACAACACAGGCAACACTTGGTGGGTGAGGGTAGTGGGCCAGGGTCACTAATATATGCTGGGTACTCATCAGCTGTATCTAAATTGAGATGCTTTCCAATCAGTTGATTCCTGCAAAGGCACATATGCACACTTCAGTATAGCAGACCTGTTGGGGCCCATTTGCCCAAATTGGACACCTTTGCACATGGAAAATGTCTCTGTATGTGACTCGTGCTTTTACATTGCTCATCCAAATGGGGAAAACATTTAAATGGTAAATTTTCTCAGATATATTAATCTTTCTTTTTTAACTCCCTTTTTCAGCCAAAACAGAGTAGAATACGAAAAAAGAGTTCGAGCACAAGCCAAAAAATTCTCCCCCTCGTAAGGGCGAAGACTCCTCGGCTTCAGCAGAAGGAATGGGTTAATATGAGGATCACCTCCCCGCTCAGTTTCTCAATGAATGTGCTCCTCTCACATCGGGACTTGCTTAAGGACTTCTATTTAAAAACTCCACACACATTCTGTGCCATCCGCTCTCCTCTGACCCACCATTTTTTTGTTCTTAATTGCCGGTTGGCATGTAAAACGTTGAGAGGTGATGGGTGCCTTTGCGCCCCGGTCATTTCCTTTTTTAGCCGTTTAATTACTTGTCTTATGTGGTACAAGGGACACAGTTCGGTACCAGTTTCACCAACTCCATACAAGCTGATTGTCATCATTGTTCAAGGAGGAAAAATGTCTTTGTCTTTTTGTTTTATTTTGCTCTTTCACAGGGTCTATTCCTTAAATCCCCCTCCCTCTTATATTTTCCATGATTTTAATGTAAAATTTGCTATAACTTCAATGTCAGTATTTCAAACTGCTGTATATGAATGGCACTTTTATACCGTCTTATTCACTAGCGTCTCTAGATGGCTCTGATTTTCTTTATGCAGGTTTTCTATTCAGCATGCTGTAATATATGATAGACTCTGCTGCCTTGGCTGTCTTTTGTTAGTGTTTTGTT